>JAJEJO010005657.1:449173-473359 GCA_020662805.1 Glaucomys volans | reverse complement strand
CCATTGTGTGTGTGTATATATATATATATATATATATATATATATATATATATCACATTCCATATTCCATATCTGTAGATGGACACCTAGGCTGGTTCCAAAGTTTGGCTATTGTGAATTGTGCTGCTGTAATCGTGGGTATGTATGTATCACTGTGGTAAGATGACTTTAATTCTTCAGGAAAATACTGAAGAGTGGTATAGTTGAGTCCACCATATGGTGATTCCATGCCTAGTCTTTTGAGGAACATCCATACTGATTTCCATAGTGGCTGTGCTAATTTACAGTCCCACCAACAGTGTAAAAGTGTTCTTTGTCTCCATATTCTCTCCAGCATTTATTATTATTTGTATTCTTGATGACTGCCATTATGACCTGTGTGAGAAGAAATCTCAATGTAGTTTTGATTTGCATTTCCCTAATTGCTAATGGTGATAAACATTTTTTCGTATATTTGTGGGTTATTTGTATTTCTTATTTGAGAAGTTTCTGTTTAATTCATTTACCCATGTATTAATTAGATTGTTTGATTTTTTTGGTGTCAAGTTTTTTGAGCTCTTTATATATTCTAGATATTAATCCTCTGTCAGAAGAGTAACTAGCAAGGATTGTTCTCCCATTCTGTAGGTTCTCTTTTCACATTCCTAATTTTTTCCTTTGCTGTGCAGAAGCTTTTTAATTTGATGCCATCCCATTTATTAACTCTTGGCATTATTTCCTGAGCTTTAGGGGTCCTATTAAGAAAGTCATTGCCTGTGCCTAAAAGTTGAAGTGTTGACCCTGTGTTTTCTTTTAGGAGTTGCATAGTTTCTGGTCTAATTCTGAGGGTTTGGATCCACTTTGAGTTGATTTTTGTGCAGGATGAGAGAGATAAGGGTCTGGTTTCATTCTTCTACATAAGGATAACCAGTTTTCCCAGCTTTTTGTTGTTGTTGTTGTTAAAAAGCCTGTCTTTTCTCCATTGTATATTTTTGGCACCTGAGTCAAGGATCAGATGATTGTGGATGTGTGGATTTGTCTTTGTGTCTTCTATTCTGTACCATCTATGCCAGTACTGTGCAGTTTTTGTTACTAAAACTCTGTAGTCTAATTTGAAGTCAGGTATTGTGATGCCTCCAGCATTGATTTTATGGCTTAAAATTGCTTTGGCTATTCTGGCTTGAAGACAACTCTTGTTAATCTACACATATTTGTTATTCTGCAGACTTAAGTAAAATGTTCTAACCTTTATGTTTCTAAGCCATGACTTTATAAAAAATTAACTAGCCATTTAGATATAGTAACCATATTTCCTTTCTTTTTTCAAATTGCTTCCTGTGTTAATTTTTGAGTCAGTGTTGAATAGTAGGTAACTTTTTGTGACTTTAGATTCAATATCTTTCACTGAGAGCTAATAAATAGCTTAAATTCTTAAACACTTTGTATACTTCCTTTAATTAACAAGAAATCTGTTATGGTTTGGCTCTGAGATATCTCCCAAAAGTCCCTATGGAATTAACAACAAAAAGCTAATACAAAATTAATGTTTGATTGCCAAAAAAAAAAAAAAGAAAATTTGAAGACTAAATTCGTTTTCCTCATGAAAACCTTCTTTCAAGCCCAGTCTACACTGTATTTCTTTTCTTCTCTTCCTCTTCTTTCTTCTTCTCCTTTCTCCCTCCTCTTTCTTCTTCATTTTCATCTCCTTCTCCTTCTTCTACAGTACTAGAGATTGAACCCTGAGTTCATGTATACATTACCACTAAGCTGCATCGCCAACCATGTATTTATTGATTTATTTATTTTAAATTTTGAGGCAGGATCTCTTTAAGCTGCCAAAGTTTCTCTTTACCTTGCAATCCTCCTGCCTTAGTCTCTGAAGTACCTGGAACTATAGGTATGTGCCACCACACCTGGATCTCCCTCCCTCTTCTGAATTTATTTTTTAAACTTCTTCTTTGACAGTATAGGCTGTCTTGTGTTTCTTTTAGCTTCCAAAAATAGACCGGACATTTTCCAAGGACAAAGAACCAGTTCTTGTGAGTTAGCATGATCATTTTTTTGAAGAAGTAATTTTCATACTATGCTTGTAAACTCAAAGTTTTGCTGTGTCTATGGGCTTAGGGCAGAGCTTGAGCTTCGTGTGAACTTCAATTCACACCTGTAGATGTGGAAATATTGAGCAGTTCATACTGATCTATAGCTTCCCTGAATTTTTTGCTACCTTAGGTACATACTCTCCAATGGAAATTCACTTATTTTGTATATGATCCTCTCAAAGTCAAGTAATCCCTACTTTAAAAAGTATATTAAGTAATTTATCTGATAATACAGTACAGTGAAGCACAGAGCACTATGAGACCACACAGGTTGCATGCCATGAAGCAGGCTTCAATATATAAGAAGTGCAAGATGGTAATAAAAATCCTAGAAGTCTATTACTGTAACTAAGAGAACTTCTAATTTTGTCTTCTGTAAGAACTCTCTGAGTATCTGTATTTATTAAAGTTTTGTTTGGAAAGTATTTGATATAATTATAAAGAGTTGCTATTAGTATATTTTCACAGTCAAAATTAAAATGTATACTTATATTAAAAATCCAGAAATTTGTATTTGTTAAACCCTAATTTTTTTATTAGTCTAAAAAAGTTCAGATTTACTAAAGAGAAAAAAAAGCCTCCTTTTAAAAAAGTTTTTATCGAAAGAATGAGATTTTTTAAGCAGCATTAGGTTTTATTTTCTATAAGTGAATGACATCAGCTTGAATTTGTCATAGTCAAACCTTCTTTTGTCCTCATTAGTAAAAAAATTATGTCTAAGTAAAGGAACCCTAGTGTTATCCAAATAGTCACTCTGTTGACCTGATTATTAGTCATCATTAGACAGCTAGGAAAATAGCACCCCATTTTACATTTGTCAGACAAACTTAGGACTTTAGAACCTGAAGTGTACAACAGTTAAATTGCAACGCGCCTAGTCAAGATTGTTCAGTTTGCATATTTTCATACTGTAGAAAGCATAATTTGACCAAGAATGTTTCAATCCAATCTCTTAAAACAGATAAATAGACCTTTCCTCCTTACAAACTTTGTAACAGTTAAGGAAGTCAAACTAACAATTTTTTTTTAAACTTCTGCCAATAGGACTTTTTAGGCTGGCTATCTAATTAACTAATGGATAAATTGGTAAATAGCCATTATAATTATCACTGTGACAATTTTTTTTGTAAAAAAAATGATTTAAAACTTAAGTGTCAGGCCACCTAAATTGTTCTTTTGGCTTTTAAAACTTACTGTTGACCTTGAGAAACTGAATATCACTGAATGAAATTCCATACTACCCTCTCCATGTAATCTACTATCGGACAAATAGAGATACCTCGGTTAGCAAAAGAGACCCTAACCTCTTCTTCGTGGGCTTGAACTCTAGAGAGAGTGAGGCAGGCAATAGTAAAAGCCAGGAAAGAAGAAAGCAGAGAAGGAATATAGGGAGTCTAGGTAGACATGAGGGTATGGAGGATTGCAATATTAGATAGGCTGAAAGAAAAGTCCTCTCTGAAATGATGAGTAGTTGGAGACCTGGAGAAGAAAGAGTATTAGCATTGAATATCTGGGGAGTACATTCCAGGCAGAGGAAACTGCAAATGCAGAGGCCTGGTGTGTTGGAAGGCTGGAAAGGAGTGAGCAAATGGGATCCCACTAGCAACAGAATGAGAAAAGCAATGAGGTGAGAGTGGTGGAAGCTCCGCAGAGAAGGGTACAGAATCTCAGTCATAAATCAGTGTAAGCTATTTTGGTAACCAATTTTTAACTCTGAAATAAACCATTGGAAGACTTGGAGTAGAGGAGTGACATGACCTATTTTGCCAAGAAAGTCTGATTGAAGTGAGATAAGAAATATAGAAGCAGGAAGACCAGGTAAGATGCTATAATAATATTCCAGGTGAAATGAGATAATGGCTTGGACCAGAGGTATAACAAGGATGGTGAGAAGCAAGTAGTTTCTGAATAAAGAGCTCCAAAATTTATTTAGTTTATCATTGGTTGAAATATTATTTTATAATCATTTGTGATAGATATTTTCATGGTAAATTTTTTGAAAAATATAAGTGAAAAAAATCAGACTCTCATTCTTTAAATTTTTCTTTTTCTTTTCCTTTTCCTTTTTTTTTTTTTTTTTTTTTAGTACTAGGGACTGAGCTGAAGGCCTCATATATGCTAGGCAAGCACTAAACTACACCCCAGCCCTTTTTATTCCTTTTATTTTATTTTGAGATAGTGTCTTGCTAAGTTGCCCAGGCTGGCCTCTAACTTGTGATCTTCCTGCCTCAGTATCCCAAGTAGCTGGGATTATGAGTGTTTACCACCATGCTCAGCTTTCATTCCTTCTTAATGTGTGTATATGTATGTATGTATATGCATGTGTGTGTGTATGTGTGTATGTATATATGTAATTATAATATCATATATTATGTTGCTACCTACTATCTTTACTTATATATTATGATCATTTCCCATTTCCTTAGGTATATTCCTGAAATACAGTATTAGTGACTGCATAGCATTGTTTGGATGAAGCATAATTTAACCATTCTATAAATAGATAACAATTTATTTAAGCTGTTTTCTGTCATTGACTATCTACACATTTTCAAGTTTTCTCTAATATAAATACCACTAAAATTATTCACATTGCTATATTTTTGCAATACAATCACTACATTACTTAGTTATTAACTAAATAATTAACTCCTGTTAAATTTAGGAATGACTGCTGAAGTTGAACTAGAAAGAAGAAGCATGTGGTAAAACTATGACTGTAGCCTGACAACTCAGATTTTTTAGATTTTTTTCACTGTAACCATAGAAAGAATAGATTATCTACATCCAATGCATACTGGTAGATTTTAAAGGATATCAAAAATATTTTAATAAAAATATTTATAAATTCCTGCTGAATATTGAATAAACATTCATATATTTCAGGATTTGTTTTCTATTTCTGATAAACATAGTTATTAGTAGGAACAGATGACCAATAGCAAGAACTGTTACTATTTTAACATTCTACATGAACTCTGGTAATGTTGGACTTCTGGCACCTGGGCTTTCATATCCATCTGTTCATAGGGCATTATGCCCACTCTTAAGATTTATGCCAGTTTCAAAAAGTCATGCATAAATCAAGATGGGCAATATGTTGAGGTATAAATCATCTATTATTTAATTTCTTTGAATTATATTTTAGAAAGACCTTAAGTCATTTATTGATTTGAAATAACTTTTAATTAGGCATATATATATAAAGCAAAATATCAGCAAACTTTTGACTTCACTAAATAATAAGTAGAATACTAGACTTTTCAGCATGAGTAAGTTGATTGGGAAAACATTGAAAAACACTGAATATACTATCCGAGGGGAAGGAATGAACATTTATTTGGTACTTACTATGTGTGAGGTACTTTTACATAATTTGTGCATATAATTTTTATATCAATACTATGAAATAGATATTATTATAACTATTTGCAAAGATACTAAGAGAAATGACTTACCTAGTATCACACAAAGAAAATCACCAAGATAATTTCAAACCCATTTTATATAACTCCAAAACCCAGACTTTTAAAAGTGATACCAGATTGCTTTAGTGGTTGGTATCCAAACATTATAGAACAATTGATTGAAAGTGGCTTTTTGAAATTAAAAATTTAGAAGTCAACTAACTGAATGATTGCTTTATTTTTTAAAAGTAAACATTGAATGAGTATGAAGATACAAGTTAGCTCTCCTTACCAAGAAGACAATGCCAAAGTAATTAATTGTTTCAACTTTGAATACCATTTAGACAAGATATTTAAAAGAAAAATTTTTTCATGACCTGTTTTCTTCTTACAGGGATTTTCAAACTTAAAAAAGCTGTGTTTTCCCATGCAAAATTACATAAAACAAATGAGTATGTTTGAAGTGGGGTACAGGTGAAAGATAGGTGTAGCTTTTGTTTGTTTCTTACCCATTTCCTTCTTCAATCCCCCATTTAACCTCTGAGGGAATATTTATAAATTCCACAATTCAGAATGTCATTTAAAAACCTGTACTGTGGCTTGAACTCTGTTGATTGACTTTTTATAATCCAACTGATTTATTTTGCTTATCTACTAGTCACTATAAAAATGATTTGAAAGTGGTATAACAGTTTCTGAAACAATGACTTTCATGTTTTATTTTATACTGAATTATCTTGCCACATTTCTCCAAGTCAAAATCGATTAATTCTTTCCATCAAATGTTTTTACAACTTCAACTAATATCAGGCACTATACTGGTTCATCCCTTCAGGATGCCTAAAATCTAGTTGGGAGAGACAAAATAATAAGTGGGAAAAAGTCAACTTATGCTATTAAGAAAATATCTGTTTTTGATAAAGAATGGTTATGGCACATTGAGGATCTACTTTATCTTGGTCTTATTGACAAGTTTCTCGTTTTGGGCTGAAAAATATCTCCCCCAAATTCATGTCTGTCCAGAATCTCAGAATATAACTATATTGGAAACAGGATCTGTGTAAAGGTAATAAATTAAGATACAGTCATATTGGATTAGAGTAACCCCTAATCAATTGATTGGTATCCTTATGAAAAGAGAAATAGAGACACAGATTCACAAAAGAGAAAACCATGTGAAATGGAGGCAGAGATGGAGGCATCTATAAGCCAAGGAACACCAAGAATTGCCAACAACCACCAGAAGCTAGAAGAGACAAGAAAGGATTCTTCCCTAGAGCCTTTGGAGAAAACATGGCCTTGCCAATGGTTTCTCTTTTGTTCCCCTCTCTCTCTCCCTCCCCCTCCCTCTCTTTGTGTGTGTGTGTGTGTGTGTGTGTGTGTGTGTTCTATAAGACAACTAGTACATGCCAGGCCAGGTCCAGTGGTGCATGCCAGTAATCCCAGTGACTCAGGGATCTGGAGCAGGAGGATCAAAAGTTTGAGGCCAGCCTCTACCAAGTAGGGGGAATTAGCTCAAAATTTTAAAAAAGGGTTGGGGAATGTAGCTCAGTGAAAGAGTACCCCTGGGTTCAATCCCTAATTAAAAAAAAAAAAAAATCCAGCTAGTACAATAATGGATACGTGTAAAGTTGAATATTCTGACCTCTGATGCAATAAAAGCCTTAGTAAAATTGTTTTTGAGAACTTCTAATTTAATAACCTAGACTGCCAATCACTCAGTTCAAGTTTGTCATATCTCTAAATGAGTGGATTTGAAACGATACAGTAGCAATTTGATTTCTCATTTCCTTTGATCTTGTTTTTACATTTCACTTCTCCTCTGTTCTAAATTTGTTGGAAAGCCAGACATAATATTTTTACTTTAATCTCCTTCCTTAGAATTTCTTCTGTGGCACATAGGAATTTACTTAGGGATTCTTCTGTAACAGGAACTATCTAACTGCCATGTAAGAGTGTGAAGAATTTATTACAGAGAAAAATGTGAAATACTTTTCTTACTGATAACCACTTTCTTATCCTGTAACCAATGAAAACTCTTTGAGGGGAGTTAGGTAGGAGGAGTGAGTAGTAATAGTATGCTCAGCTTTACTTTGGAGTGCCACCTACTGGTAAAGTAAGTCAAACATATGACAAATGAAAATAAAAATTATGTTGAGAGATTAAAACAATTAAATTGTTGAAGAGTGACATCAGCATGACAGTAGAAGAGGAGTTTGCAGCATTTGCCTCCTCACAGAGCAACAATTGGAACAACTATCCAAATTCCAAAATACTTTTGCAAGAGCAAAAGAATACAGTTCCCAGATTATAGAACTGGATATAGCACAGAAATAAGAAAAGATGCATTGAAAAAGATAGAAAGTACAGTTTCACATTACTCATGAGCTATGACCTGAATGTGTTCCCTCCACAATACAGGTGTTAAAAATGGCTAGTGTGATGGCATTAAGAGATGAGGCCTTTAAGAGGTGATTATGTTATAAGGGTTCCTACCCTCATGGATGGGATTAAGGCCCTTTTAAAAGAGACCTTGGGTAATATTCAACTTGCTTGCCCTTCTGTCTTCTTCCATGTGAGGACATAATGTTGCTTCCTTCCAGAGAATGCAGCAACAATGTGCCATTTAGGAAGCAGAGAACAGCACTAACCAGACAACTGAATCTGCTGATGCCTTGATCTTGGACATTCCAGCCTCCAGTATTATGAGAAAATGAATTTCTGTTCTTTATAAATAACTCAATCTCAGATATTTTGTTATAGCAGTAAAAAAAATGGAATAAAACATGGTGTCACTCCTCCCACAAGCCTGGGAAGTACCACTTACAGGGACATACACCCTGTATGGAAAAAGAAAGTGAATTGGGAATATGAATTTCCCCAGGACCCAAGCACCAGACCCACCCCAGGAACCTCAGTGCTAGGAAGGACCCAATGACTCCAGACTCTAGGTTGGTCTCCGCAATTCTAAGCTCCAGACCCAGCCTAGCACCAACCTATCCTTCACTGCCTCAGGCTCTAGGCCAATCTACATGGACATAGGCTTCAGGCTTGACCCCATACCTGAGGCCAAGACCTTCCCCTGTGGACTTGGTCTCTAGGTATACCACCTGGAACACAGGTAACAAATGTTCCTCAGTGCCAACTTGGCTCTCGTGGACCTAGTCTTTAGACTGGCCCCTGTAGATATAGGCTCTAGATCTTATCATGTAGGCTCAATCAACAGGCCCACCCCAGCAGACTCCAGCACTAGGCTGGCCCCCACAGACCCAAGATTCAGGCCCACCTCGTAGAGTGCAGTTCCATGCTTGCCCATGGATCCATGCACCTGGCCAATCCAAGTGAACCCAGCTGCCAGATCAGCCTGCTTGAGGACTCTAGCGCCATGATTGCCAGCAGACACCACCCCTTGCCACAAGAAGACTCACCCAGAATCTCTGGCCAGTCTGACTGGTGAAGGACTTTTTCTGCCAAAACCAGTATGTAAAGACTGGAAGAAGGACCTACTTCTTCAGATGGGCAGATGGTCACATGGCTCTTGGCTAATTGGAAAACATGACCCCACCAAAAGAGCAAATTAAGTGCCAGCACCAGCCCTACAAAAAGGTAGATCTGTACACTTCCTGATGAAAAGTTCAAAATAATCATCTTTAAGAACAGCAGTGAACTACAAGAGAACACAGACAACTAAACATTATTAGGTAAATAATACATGAACAAAATGAGAAGTTCAACAATAGAAGACATAAGAAAAAAAAATCTGGGAGCTAAAGAACACACTGCCTTAACTGAAAATTTCTATAGATAACAGCAGACTTGATGAGCAGCAGAAAGATCCAGTTACATTGAAGACAGGTCATTTGAAATTACTCAGGCAAAGGTAAAAGAAAATAAGAAAGAAAGGAGTGAAGAAAGCCTACAGGACTTATGGAACACCATCAAGTAAACCAACATTTGCATTAGGAGCGTTCCAGAGAAAGTGGGAAAATAAAGGGAAAAAAACTTACTTGACAAAAGAGTCACAGAAAAAGTCTCAAGTCTGTAGAGGGAGATTAAGAGAAATGAAAAGAAAATATTATTTACATACTATACATCTGGCAAGGGATTAAGATCTAAAAATATCAGGAATTCAAATACCTCAATATCAAGAAAACAATCTAATTAAAAAATAGGCAAAGGTCAGGTGTGGTGGCACACACCTGTAATCCCAGAAGCTCGGGAGGCTGAGACAGGACGATGTCAAGTTCGAGGCCAGTCTTGGCAACTAAGTGAGACTTTAAGCAACTCAGCAAGACCCTATCTCAAAATAAAAAATAAAAAAGGCTGGGAATGTGGCTTAGTGGCTAAATGTCCCTAGGTTCAATCTCTAGTACTGGAAAATAAAATAGGCAAAGGAACTAAACAGACATTCCTCAAAAGAATACATACAATAAAAATGACCAAAAATGTGAAAAAAATACTCAATACCAGTAATCATCAGGCAAATGCAAGTTAAAAACATAGTGAAGTATTGTCTCACACCTGTTAGAATGGCTATTATCAAAAAGGTGATAAACAGTACAATGAATTGGACATAAATTTCCTATATTCAAATATGGATACACTACCAGTGTAACTCCACATCATGTACAACCACTGGAATGGGATCCTAATTAGAATAAATTATACTCCATTTATGTATAATATGTCAAAATACACTCTACTGTCATGTATGTCTAAAAGGAATAACCCCACCACCAACAAAAAAAGGTGATAGATGACAACTTCTGGCCAAGATGTAAGGATGGGGAACATATGTAAACTGTTGCTGAGAATGTAACTAGGTATAGTCATTATGGAGGTTGCAAAAAACTAAAAGTAGAACTACCATAGAATCCAGCAATCCCACTTCTGGGCATATATCCAAAGGAAATGAAATCAAGATATCCAGATATATCTACCCTTCTATGTATATTCATTGTAGCATTAATCATATTAAGTCAAATTAAGGAATCAATAGAAGTGTCCAGCAATTGATGAATTGGGAAAATGTGATATATGTATATATGTATAAATATATTTTATCTATGCATATATATTCTATCTATCTACACATATGTGCAATGGAATATTATTCCTCCTTAGAAAAGGAAAGCCTGTCATTTGGGATGAAACTAAGGATGCTAAACTGAGTGAAATGAGCCAGAGGGAAAGACAAAAGCTGCATGACTTCACTTACTGACGAAATCTAAAATGTTGAACTCACAGGAGTCGAGAGAAGAATGGTGGTTGCCAGGAGTTAGGGGATGGGGTGAATGAGAATATGTTGATCAAAGGGCCCAAAGTGACTAATTTCTAGATATCTATTGTAGAGCAAGTGATGGTCATTAATAATACTCTGAGAAATCAGATCTTGAGTGTTCTCATCACATACACAAAAGGATGTGAGATAATAGATGTGTTAATTAACTTGATTGTAGTAATTATTCCATATATGTATATTGAAATGTCATGTTGTACACCATAAATACATATAATCTTAATTGGTCAATTATGCCTCAATAAAGTTGGAAAAAAAACAATGATTTTGTATAAAACACATACTGGTTGTTAGGATCATTGTGGAAAATGATTTATTTTACTAACTTAATGATTCAATTAATAATAAGAGATTTTTCTCAAGTTTTATAAGCTTTATTTTAAATTCCGAACTCCAGTCAGAAACGCCAAATATATGTATCAAGGGTCCATTGTATTAATTAGTTAATTAATTAAGATCTTGTCTCACTCTGAGCTAGAGACTAAGTATGCAATGGTGAATGGAACAGAGAGAATTTCAGCCAGCTGAGCACAGTAGCTGGTATATAGTCAATAACCAGTGAATAGTTGTTGAATAAGAGGATGGATTATACTTGGTGATGGTCTTGAATGGGGCATTGACCAGTGCTGAAGTATCCATCAGCTTTTCTTCATTGTCTGGTCATATGTATATGGGTTAGCTTGGCCTATAGATGCAAAAATGTGGTGGGAAAGCAAGCACAGGAAAGTACTGAGAATGTATATGACATAACAATTTCCTTTTAAGTTCAGCCAGCTTATACAGTCCAATGCAAGTACAAAGATTTAATGAACATCATGACTCAGTTCACGGCTATTTTCATTTAGTTTACCACTAAATTACCAAACAAGCAGTGCAAAGGGCTTAATACACGAAAATAAGGATGCAGACAAAATCGAGTGTGTTCAGGGTGGAATGCCCATCGACAAAAATAAGAATACGAATGAGTGGATGTAGCTCCTTAATGCCTTCCTTGTACTTCACAAATGTCCAAGTTCAGTAACTGAGGCAGCCCACTAGAAGTCAGAAAAAAGAGGTTAAGGACTGTAGGACTTTATAATATTCATCTGGATGAGAGGCCATACTTAAGGATCTATTTCACTACCATATAAAAATATGCTGCACTATGATATTTTCTTTATGTAGTCTATTTCCTGCTGCATCATCTGGCCTATACTAGGAGGACCTATGAACCTACTAAGACTTTGGTGCGGCTAAATAATTGGAGAAGAAAGAGTAAGATGCAAAGATGTATGGAATAATTAAGTGCTAACATAACTGTAATAGGAAAGTAATAGGAAGGGAAACATCTCTTATAATCTCTTTAACTCTTGTGAAACTTACTCCCATTGGTGGTCTTTCACCTGCTTTCACTAGATCTACCTTTCATGCATATCTTTTTTTCTACCCATACAATATGCAAATAACATGCTATAAAAACAATCTGTGAACATTGAAGAGCATGGAAGAGATTATGGTTTTCTTATATCCATTATTTCCTTTTCAATAATATCCCCGATTTTTAATTGGAAATAATATTTACCTAAAAGACTACATTTTCAAGCCTACAGCTTAGCAAGACATGACAGGACAAGTTCTTGCCAAGGAGACTCAAGTGGAAGTATTGTGTGGTATTTCTTTAAAAATTTTTTTCCTTGAAAGAAAATAAGTATACAGCTATTATTTTGCTTTCCTCCATCTTTCTTCCTGAAATATAGATGTGCTACTGGATCAACAGGACAACAGCTGAAGCAGAAAATTGGAAGGATCTTGGCTCTCTGAGGACATAAAGTCACCATATCAGTCCTGAACTATCTCTTGACTTCTCTAACATGAGGGAAAAAGAAGCATCTATCTTATTTATGATATTGTTCTTTGGTTTTTCTATTACTCTCTGCTGAACTTCATCCTAACCAATTTGATGAACCATGTAGATTTTGTTGAATTTTTCATAACAGATGGAGGAGAAAGCAATATTTCACACCACATGGAAACTTTAATCTTTCCATGGTACTGGTGCTTTCTCTAGTCTCTTCCCACACCTCAATTCCCTTTAGACTTCACCCCCACACCTAATTCATAATATTTTTTTTCCTCTCTTGGAGTGAAGGTCCACTCCCATGTCTCTGCTCCTTAAATTATTTTGGGGGACGTGTTGTACTTGCCTGCTTTACCCCTTCTTCGGAAATTCTTCCTGTAAAGAGAGACAAATTTATTTTGCTCATAAGTACAGTTTTCCACAAGATGATAGTAACAACATCAGCATCAACCCACATGATTAAGTGCCTACCGTGGGCAGTCATTTAGATGGACATATTTTATTTAATTATTATCATGTAATGCTGAGGATCGAACCTGGTGCCTCACATATGCTAAGTAAGCACTCTTCCACTGAGCCACAACCCCAGCCCAATGGGCAGTCACTTAATCCTCACAACAATCTTGAAAAGTATTACCCTATTTTAGAGGGATAGTGAATAATCTGCTTGAGTTAGAAAAGGCTAGCCAAAATTCATGCTCCTCTTTCCCCAAAATGGAGTTTTCACTGGGCAGCCACCATTCATCATATGTATTCATTAATGTCATTTCTTCCCAATATATAATTGAACCTTTATCATTGTGAAGCCTCCCTCTTTGTCTCTAGTAATAGAAAGGACTTTTCTTGAGGTGTATTTTGTCAAATATTAATATAACAATCTTTTGTGTTTCTGGTTGCATTGGATATCTTTTTCCATCTTTTAAATTTTCATTTTATTTGTGTTGGTATTTAAAGTATATCTCATGTAGACATCATGAAGATAGTGCTGCTTTTTTTTTCAGCCTTACAATCTCTTCCTTCTGATTGGAGTGGTTGGTGCATTTGCATTTAATATAATTATTGATATGATTGTATTTAGATACACCATTTTGCTGTTTCTTTTCTTTTCTTTTTTTTTTTTTTTTTTTGGTACTGGGGATTGAACCCAGGGGCACTCCACCACTGAGCCACATCCCCAGCCCTATTTTGTATTTTTATTTAGAGACAGGGTCTCATTGAGTTGCTTAGGGCCTCACTAAGTTGCTGAGGCTGGCTTTGAACTCGCAATCCTCCTGCCTCAGCCTCCCAAGTGCTGGGATTACAGGCATGCGCCACTGTGCCCAGCTGCTGTTTATTTTCTATTGTCTCATTCATTTTTTTCTTATGTTCCTCCTTTCCTTCTTTCTCTTATGTTTACCAAATGTTTTTAATATTCCATTTTAGTCCCTCTATTGACTTCCTACCTACATTTCATTATTTTTTATTTTCTCTAGGATTTACAAAGTGGATCTTTAGTTTATCCTAATCTACTTAGAGTTATGTTGAATGACTTCAGATAAAAAAAATTTTCAATAGTATATTTCATTAATCCCTTGTCTTTAGTACTATTATTGTCATATAAATTACATCTATATTTGTTATAAACCCATTAATAGCATCATATGTTCAACTCATTTTTTCAATAAGGAAAAAAAAGAAAAATATATATTGGTTATCTTTTATAAATCACTCACATATTTACTACTTCTACTGTTTAAGTAGAAGTTCTTATGCTACCAAGGCTCATGAAATATTTAAATTTTTTACCCAATCATTGTACTAATAGGAATTTCATGGCATAATTAGAGATGGGAATAGACTTCTTTTTATCATCATAGTTTGTTCACTATTTCTTATAATTAAAATTTTGAAATAATACAAATGTTTAGGAACAAGAAAATCATTGCATAATCAAGGTTACACACATAGGATGCATAAGCATGTGTTTTTAGGATATTGGTTAACTGAAACAAATATGTGCACACATATATAATTATTATAGATTCTGAGGAAAAGAACTAAAAAGAAACACCTCTAGATATTAGTTGTGGTTTTCTTCAGCTAGTTGGCTTATTCATTTAATTTATTACCTCTTGCTTATTTATACTTTTTTGTATTTTCTAAATATGTATACAAATATATTCTTTATAATCAGAAGAAAACTGCAACGAGGAAGAATTTAAGATTAGAGGGGCCATTTTATATATGCAATGGTCAATATCTTTAAAAATAGTTAATCATAATGATAAGAATAAATAATTGTCATAAATATATTTACCAACTTTAATGAAGGATAATATATGTTTGGTTTGAAAAGTTTTTTTTGAGATGGGAGTCTCACTATGTTGTGTAGGCTGGCCTTGAACCCCTAGGCTCAAGCAATCCTGTCTCAGTCTCCTGAGTAGCATGGACTACAGGTGTGCATCCTCCCCCCTGGCAAGTTTAGAAAACAAAATGTGAGAAGGCAAATTTTGATGAGAGGTATATGAAGTTACATATCATTCAATGGAGATAGCCTTTACTGTTGGCAGGTCTTCCTTTCTTTTTTGTTGTGATTTAAAGATTGATAGTCAAAGTCTCTCTCATTGGCTGCATTAGTTCTTAAAATTCCTGTAAAGCAACTTCTTTTGTTTAAAGCTCTTTCGTCTCTCTTCCTATGAAACCTACCTTATTTTATCTAGGAGGATAGCATTTATTGACATAGCATTTAGGTTACTATATTAGAGTAAGGAAATTCTGATGAATATTTTTGCAGTTTGGGTAAGGTTAGAGTTAGAGCTGATGTGAGAAAGGCAATTCTAGACAGAATTTTGTGTTGGAATATCTTGGAGAGTTTATTGGTAAGGTGAGGGTGCTGGGCACTTTGTGGGGTTGGTAGGCAGGTGGAAATGATAGAAAAAGAAGGAAAAGGAGAGTGCACATCAAATGGGAATGAATGAATCAATGGGCCCAGTGAGTTGCTATTAAAACTGTGCTTTTTAAGTGGCATTTGTCAGAGGCTGTTTACTCCAATTTTTTTTTTCTGCATGCCCCTTCATTTATGTAGAAAAGTTTCATTTAGATAATGAAGTTTATAGTTCTTATGCAAGATGTATTTATTATTTTGCCCCTCGCACTTCAAATTTCAGAGTCACTTCAGTAGTTAAAGAAATTAATCCTCAGTAAGGGAGTAAGCCATACCCAGAAGAGACTGTGCCTCTTCTTCGTTGGCTGTCATACATGCAAACAACTCATTAAGAGATGAAATGTAAATGGATACAGTCCCATGTATTGATTCTTGATTTTACTTCTTGCACGTTAGGAGTATTGTTGAAGAAGTCAGTTTCTAAGCTGACATGATGGAGTGTTGGGCCCACATTTTCTTCTAGTAGGCACAGGGTCTCTGATCTAATGCCTGGGTTCTTGATCCACTTTGACATGAGTTTTGTGAAGGGTGAGAGATAGGGGTTAAATTTCATTCTGCTACCTATGGATTTTCAATTTTGCTAGCACCATTAGTTGAAGAGGCTAACTCCAATGTATGTTTATGTAGATTTTTGTCTACTATGAGATAACTGTAGCCAAACAAGGGAGAAGGCAGAGAATTGTGCATGTTTTGTGGTATATGGACTTTTTAGAGGCTTGTAAGTTGATTTGCATTGGTAGCCTCTGTTCAATTTTCCCTTAGGACCAGTCCAAAGGAAGGATGCTTAAAAACACACTCAAAAAGGCAGAACACATAGAAAGGTAATAAATCTAACTTTTTCATTGTACAGATGAAAAGAATCAAATCTTGACAATTTGACTGACTTAACAAAGAATATACCTAGTTATAGCACAACTGGGATTAGAATCCCGGCTTCTTAACTACTAATCTAATGGATTCCCCTCAATACTAAGTGGCATCAAGTTCAGGTACTAAGTTCAGGTACATCTTACAACACATAACAAACCAAGACAAAAAGATAAAGAAGGGAACAAGGGAGGGAGAGAGGGAGGTAGCAATCCTGCTAAGTCTAACATCAAACAATGAGAAAATGTATGAACATTAGCTATAATGAGAATCTCAAGCTATGTGTTTTCTTTTATAGGAAGTGAATTATATCAACTATACTATACTAAATAAATTTTTCCTCCTAAAAATCATTGAACAAAAGAAAGGATATATATATATATATATATATATATATATATATCTATATATAAAATTAAATATATATATATATCCTAAGTTATATATATATCCTATATATATCTTATATCCTAAGATATATATATATATAGGATTTATATCCTAAGGAGATATATATATCCTAAGATATATATATATATATATATACATATATATATCTCCTAATCTATATATATATTCTCCTAATATATATATATTTGGTTCATGAGATTTTTAAAAATAAGAGATGGTATATATCATTTGAAATCTGGCTTCATCTGATTTGAGCAATACTTTTTAGTCATAGATAAAGATTAAGAATGAGTCTGTAGTATTAAGATGCCGAATTGAGTGCCACAGAAGTCAGAATAAGGTCATGTTTACTTCATTGGACATTTTGTTCCTTATCTAGACTTAGGGAAGGCAAAGAGTAAGATAATGAAGTCCTTTGATGACCTAAATTCAGGGCATTGTCAATGTGACTTAAAGAAATAAAAGAATGTAAATACAAGTTAAGATATATATGCCAACAAGAATGCAGTAGGAGTATATTTCAAAGCATGTTTTGAAGGAAGCAGGTTCCAGAAATTCTAGATATAGAAAATGATGAGGACAAAAATAAAGGAGAGTTAGTACAGTTTGCAAAATGATGTAAGATTATAATTTTGGATGGAGACTATCCCAAAGAACAAGGTATGACTATGTGCTTATATACATTTACATAAATTTTCTATCTCAAAGTTCATGAACAGAAATATTTCTCTTATTGAATTGGAAATACAAATATTTTGAGTGTGGTAGTGGAGATAGTATCAAAGTAACAAGAAAGGAGTGGGTTACATATTAAGAGAATTGTGAATGTGCAGGTAGTATCCTTAGGATACCATTTAAATTAAAGGAAAAAAAAGGAGGACTTGGAAAGAGAAAGGAAAAGAAGGGAACTGGTATTTCTTCCCTCTGCTGTCTATTATGCTTTTCTCTGTTGCTTCATTGGAAAAACAAAGAAACAGAATTTTTGCCTTACTAGATCCTAACTAATTTGTTGGTCTGGAAAAAAGCAGCTTTGCTGTAGCTACCAACCATAGCCAGGTAGTCAGTAGAGATTCCATCTTTTTTTTTTTTTTTTTTTTTTTTTCTTATTTTTTTGTTGAACACAAATGGAGTACAGCTATTGTTTCACTGGTTGTACACAAAGTAGAGTCACACCATCTGTGCATTCATGCATGTACACAGGGCAATGGTATCTGTCACACACTCTGTTATTAATTTTACCCCCCGAGATTCCATCTTTAATCCTATGAGTACTCTTGATATTCCAGGGCATTGGGGCCAGGGCTATTCTTCTTGCTTGTTTGATATTTTTGCAATTTTGGAATTTGTAGGATTAAAATTCTTTCAAAGTGCTTTCGTTAGAGCACATAGAAGTCGGTTCTTCACTGTATAAGTAATGACCTGATGCAGTTCAGCATGTGTGATTGCTATGAAATAAACAATTCAGAAATCACGTGCCATAGAACAAGAGATGGCCCCTCCCTGCATAACTGGATGAAGTAATTGAGGTACACTTTTCAGCAGATAACCTCTATTTCTATTGCATTAAAGAGTGCAAGAGATATTTAAAGACTGACTTACCTGCAAATTTTAAAGGATCCAAATACATAAACTCAGACTAAGTTAAAGCTAAGTAAGGGTAGAATTGCTCTGAAAAAGCATAATGTAAATTATAAGTGATATATAATAAAAGGAAACAGAACTGAAACAGGGAAAAAAGGTTCTTTAGCATAATTTTTAGTAAACCTCCATCTAGCCTCTAGTTTTAAGAGGATGCTTTGCCTTACAATGAAGTAATCAATAACAGTCAGGATTCCTGAGAGCTTAAAAGCAACAACTTTCGATACCTCCTGGAGTCAGGAATGACCTGGATACAGATTTTTTCTTCTTTCTTCTAAAAATCTGACTGTTCAGAAATCAAGTGAAATACAGCCATCTGGAATGCTCTGCTCTTCCTTAACCAGCACATATGCTGCTTGTGATCATTTTCTGAGACCAGCAGGCTGTTTTGACAGAGGGCACTGTGTCAGCATTAATTTACTTCACTATATCCTTTGGCAAAACCATCCAAGAATCTTTAAGCACAGCTTTTTCCCTTTGCTTATTCAGTTCTGTACATCTGAAAGATGTAGCTTAAAAGAAAACTCAATGAAATGCCACACTGTTCAGATTTATAGAACAACATTATCATGTGTGAGATATAATTCCAGAACAGTAAGAGGAGCACCACTATCTGTGAGGGCACAGAGGTGGTTACAGATACAAAGCCACCATTAGAAGGGTGGATTTCTGTATTCAAAGACCTTCAGATTAGTGGGTATGGTGGAGGAAAACCTGCTTCTGATTCAACTAATATTTAATGGAGTTTATTTATTAGTACCTAGTACATAGGCCAGGTTCTGATGCTTCTTTTCAGTTCTTACTAAAAGCCAAATATATATCAGTCCCAGTCCATTTTGGGCTACTATAACAAAAGTACCATAGACTGTAATTTATAAATAACAGAAATGTATTGCTTATAGTTACAGAAGTTAGAGTGTTCCCGATCAAGTCACCAGCAAATTCTGTACCTGGTGAGAGCTCACTTTCTGTTTCAAAGACTATGCCTTCTGATTAAGACAGGGGGTAAACAGGCTCCTGCAAGCCTTTTTTTTTTTTTTTTTTTTTTTTTTTTTGTACTTCGGAATTGAACCCAAGGATGCTTTCTCATTGAGCTACATCCCCAGCCCTTTAATTTTTCTTTCCTTTTCTTTCTTTTTCCTAAACAGGGTCTTGCTAAATTGCACAGGCTGACCTCAAACTTGAAATCCTACTTCAGCCTCCCTAATTGCTGGGATTACAGGCATGCACCAGCAGTCCAATCCTCAAATCTCTTTTTATAAGGACACTAAATCCCATTCATGAAGGCAGAGCCCTTGTGACCTAATTATCTCCCAAATGACACAAGTTTTAATACTATTGCATTGGAAATTAGATTTCAACATAGGAATTTTGAGGAAATATAATCATTCAAATCATAGCATGTGCTTAATGCAGGGAGTACAAAGATAATAAAACATAACCACTGCCTTCAAGAAGTTAAGTGGGAGAAGAGATTCACTGGACAAGTTACATTGAGTGACAATGTGGCAAGGCAAGTACTGACTGCTATGGAAACACACAGGAGGGGTTAGGAAAGTTTGGAATAGGAAATGACTTTTGAAACAAGACTTGAAGAACACAGAAGGAAGAAGTAGCTTGAGGGAGGTCCAACAGCTGAGAAGCAGAGCTTCAGTGGTACTGGAGTGTAGAGAGGGCCATGGCGTGGGAGGAAATGTTTAAAAGAATGTTCAGAGGGCTGGGGATATAGCTCAGCTGGTAGAGTGCTTGCCTCATAAGCAAAAGGCCCCGGGGTTCAATCCCCAGCACACACACATACACATACAACATTCTTTAGAATAGAGTTTCTTGGAAACTTAGATATGCTAATTTCCAAACAGGGAAGCACATTTTGGGAAGTAGTGCAGAAATATCTGGGGAACCATTAACAGTTTTAAATAGATAATTAACTTGGACAATTTGAGCTTTAGAATACACTGGTAGCATCTCAGAAGTCTCTGGAAATAGCGCAGGAGACAACTGTATTGTGACAAAATTGACAGCAGAGACACCAGTTAGTAGACCATTGTTTGAAGTGGGCAAAAATGAGGGTCTTCACTTAAATGGTACAAGTAGGTTAAGGACTTAAAAACTATTTAAAAGGTTAGATTGACAGAACTTGATGGCTGATTGAATGTAGAAAGTAAGGGATAGAAAAGATTCAAAGCTTTTAACATGAGTGATCAGATAAATGTGGTGCCAATGGTTAAATAATTAGAAGAGGAGTGTTAGGTTAAAGGAAGATACCATAAGTTTAATTTTGGACAAGTCAAGATTGAGGAAATGTTTGAAGTTTCTAGTGGAGATTCTAGGATATAATTAGATATAAGTGTGAAACTTTTGTTAAATGATCAGATCTTCCTTGCTTTTTTTTTCTTTTTCTTTTTCTTTTTTCAAGGCTGAGGACCACACTCAGCCTTGCGCGTGCTAACAAGCACTCTGCCCTTGAGCTAAATCTCCAACCCCAAATCAGATCTTGATTGCAAATAGTATGTCAGTATAGTTATAATTATGTCAATACTAAATCCTCCTCCTCCAGCCCCGAAGAGTGAATAGAAAAGCAAAATAGGCCAAAGACAGAGCTCAGAAAAGAGTTTACATACATAATGACCTCAAAACCTTGAGGTAACTCAAACATAAACATAGATTGCTATTTAAAAGGCACTGACAACAGAATATTAGGCCTATTGCAATGATAATTTTTGGATCTACATTAAGTCCAGGTCTTTCCTCATTTGGACTTTTTAAAATCTATATCAAACATTTCAATAAACGTTCTCCACTCTTACTACAACTAAGTTACTAGAATTTTCACTTTTCTTTAACTTCAAAGTGCTTTTGTTCTTTTAGTTATTCTTCGAAAACAAGCTCAGTAGTATATGGAGATTTGGACTGAGGCTAACATACTTGAACCTATTTGCAACTTGCAAATTGCTAGTGGTAACTCCAAAATTTTTACATACGAAGGGCTTGGGGAAGCAATTTGATTGAAATAAGGTGATAAGACAAGGTTTACACAGGAAATCTGGAAAACTAAGATTGTATGTTACTTTGGGGAATTTGGGGATTGATGAAGTTTATGCAAGGAACAGAGTGCTAATTTTCCAGGCAGCCTCTGTTTGGCCCCATGACTGCTCTTTTATACAATTAGTATTTCCAGTTGCTATTAAAATTAACCCCTTAAAGAAGAAATATGAATAGTTAACAAATATATGAAAAAATGTTCAACATCTCTAGCAATTAGACAAATGCATATTAAAAGTATGTTGAGATTTCATCTCACTCCAGTCAGAATGGCAATTATCAAGAGTACAAGTAACAAGAAATGTTGGTGAGGATGTGGGGTAAAAGGTACACTCATACATTGCTGGTGGGATTGCAAATTAGTGCAACCACTCTGGAAAGCACTATGGAGATTCCTCAGGAAACTTGGAATGAAACCACCATTTAACCCAGTTATCCCACTCCTCAGCATATACCCAAAGGACTTAAAATCAGCATATTATATTGACACAGCTACCTCATATTTATAGCAGCTCAGTTCGCAGTAGCTAAGTTATGAGACCAACCTAGGTGCCCTTCAACAGATGAATGGATAAAGAAAATGTGGTACATATACACAATCGAATATTACTCAGCCATAAAGAAGAATGAAATTATGGCAGAAAGAAAGGAAGAAAAGAGAAGAAAGAAAGAAATGACCACTGGAAGTTAAATAATGTATCTTCATAGCATGGAACAGGTACATCAATATATGTTGTGACATGAAAATATTTTGTTTGTAGAACAAAATGTACAGAATAATTTTTTATTATTGCAGACTGAATTAGAGCAAATTATATTCCATCCTTGTATAATTATATCAAAATGAACCCTAAGGTAGCTAACAGTGTGTTAACTTAAAATCTATTTCCAACAATGAAATATGTTAAGGCATATCTTCATCATATATTTATCAACTTAATTGATATTGATTAAATTGCCTGTCAGCATTTAATTCTTTAGTACACTGTTTGCTTTTTAAAAGTAGAGTGATAGAACTTTGAAATACAATCACATATGGCCAAACATAGCTTGACTTATTGTCTACCACTGTTTGTATTTACCACAATTACCTAAGATTACTTAGTAATTAGCACCATGTAAAAACGGTTGACTCTCAGTTTTTACATTGTAGATGCTAAAACTTTCATGTAGCCATCTAAATCCTTTGAGGAAGGAGTCAAAGTATAAATAAAAATGAGTATAATAATAATAATAATAATGTACATTATGTATCTAATTCATTGATGTTATAAATCACATGCATTGGTGCTTGTGTTGCAAGTTCCATGTTATATGAATGTCAAAAAGTCTGAAGGAGTCAGGTGTGGTGGCACATGCCTGTAATCCTAGTGGCCTGGGAGGATGAGATAGGAGCGCAAATTCAAAGTCAACCTCAGTAACTTAGTGAGGCCCTGAGCAATTTAGTGAGAGCCTGTCTTAAAATAAAAAAAATTAAAAATGGCTGGGAATGTGGCTCAGTGCTTAAGCAGGTTCAATCCCTGGTACCAAAAAGAAAAAAACAACCAAGCAAAAAAAACTAACCAAACAAACAAAAAAGGCTGAAGGAACACATTTCAAGAAATAAAAATAAAATCATGCAGTATTATATATATATACATATATATATGTATATACATATAAAAACAAACCTTTAATAGATGTTACCTCATTGATTTGAAGAATTAAAGTGCTTGGTTTCTTTGGCAGAGTTTACTTCCCAGAAGTAACATAAATATAAAAAAGATAGCTCATAATGTAGTTATTGCAACCTTGGAAAAAGTAGAAGCAGTATGTCTAGTGCATATGCCCACTCCAAATACAGCTTTGCAGAAAGGAGGATTGCCTGGAATTCTTGAACAAGATGGAATATTAATGAAATCATGGTGGCTTTCAGCACTCAGTTTTCATGATCAAAGCAATGTTCATTGTGATGTTCTGAGAATGGTCAGCATATGACTTACTTCTTCAACACAAGAGGTAATGTTAAAGGAATAAAATAATGGCAATAACAGTTTTTTTTTCCTGAGATTGGTTTCTTTAAAAGAATACCCCAAACGGTGCAATTTATATCAATAGAGTCTTTGTGAATTTAGAGTAAAATGGTCAATTGCATCTCATAGACCTCATAGCTGGTGGTTTTTTTTTTAAAAAAAGTCATTATTATTCATTGAGAAGAAAAACATATAATAAGAGCAGGAAATACAGGCTTGAGAAAAGAGTCCACATCTTATTCTTTGTTATGAAGTATCTGGATTTAGGCACTGAAGTAGATTTAGGCACTGGATTTAGGCATTGTAGTTACTGGGTGACTATATTAGCTGATATTTCTTAGGAAATTTAGTTGGTATTTCCTAGGAATTCCTTATGAGAGCCTCATGAAGTCTGCTCTTATGCATAAGAAAGTCTGCCCTTTGCATAAAACAATGCAATGTTTTATGCAAACCTATATCTTCTACAACTAGGTGTCAAGTTCTTTGGATTTCCAATTTTCCCAGCACTACAACTAGGTGTCAAGGTCTGGTATTGCGAATTAACTGGTTTCAAATTAGAAAGGAATCTCAGAAAGTATTGATCTGGAGTTTAAGTATGACTAAAAAGGAAAAGTCTGAATAAAGTCTGAATAGAGAATGTCAAGATTCTGAGATACTAGAACAATCTTCTCC
>JAJEJO010005657.1:277280-448773 GCA_020662805.1 Glaucomys volans | reverse complement strand
CAAAAAATTAAATTAAAAAAATCCATTCGTATCTATGTAGTAATTTTGTAAGTCTTCATTTATCAGACATAGGTTGTATTTGTGTAATCTCTTGAAAACCAGAAAACATAAATGAACAAGAAATCTAGGCAGATGTTTGTGAAATGATTTTGATAGATTTTCTATGTTTAATAAGTGCTTTCACTTAATCCACTTTCAAGTAATATATAATTAGTTTGTAGACAATTATAGATTCATTTTTAGATAACATTCACATACCTGCATTATTTTTAATGTTAAATAATTGTTGGTTTGGTCATAGTATGGTACACTTTTAATCTTTTCATATACTTACATATAAATATAACTTGTTTATATATTTATATAGACAATGTATATATTCATAATTGTTTCTGTTGTAAAAAAGGCTCTAAGCTGTTAATTTTACACTGTTAATTAGTCTGATTTTGCATATAAATATAGATTACTTCATGTCTGAATGCCTACAAATATTCTTTCATCTCTATTTTAGTTCCTCTTTCCCTTTGTGGCCACCTCTTCTGTTATTCTCACTCTATACTTCGTCTCTTTGTTCTTACTTAATGAAGTTGGAATAGCCTTGCCTAGGAAATCCTGAGTTCATATATAGTAGGTGATACTTAATTTTGGTTGTCAACCTGACCACACTGAGGTACACCTAAAAAATTGGTAGAGCATACTTTTGGTTATGTTTATGAAGGTATTTTCAGAGAAGATTGGTATGTTTGTCAGCAAACTGAGTTGGGAAAACATACCCTGAATAGGGGTGGTACCATCCAAAAGACTGGAGGCCCAGATAGGAAAAAAGCAGCAAATGGGAAGCTCACGTACCAGAATATTCAACACTTCTTGAGTGGATGACATTTTCATTGCTGCTATCACCCAAGAATGTCAGACTCCAGATTCTTCAACTTTTGAATATGGCCTTACACCAGTGGCTCTTCAGGGGACTTTTAGTGCTTCAGCCTTTATCTGGGGCTCTAGCATTGGGTTCTCTGGTTCTGAGGCTTACAATTTCTTATACTGAGCATTTATTGGTTTTCCTGTCTCTCTGGCCAACAAATGGCCATTTTGGGACTATTCAGCTTCTGACCATATAGTCTAATCTAATAAATCCCTTCTCAAATTATATATGTTATATTATGTTTTATATATATATAACATATGTTATATATATATATAATCCCTTCTCATATGGGTTATATAATATGTTATATAACATATGTTTTATATATATATAACATATAATTTGAGAAGGGATTTATTAGATTTATAACATATATATATATATATTCAGTTGTTTCCATTCCTCTGGAGAACTCTAATACGTAGTACATCTAGATTTGGCAAAAATGATGAATAGTATCTTCATTAAAAAGTTGAACAATATCTGGACAATCAAATTTAGAGCAACATTATCTAGAGTGAGTGTTCAACACCCATGGTATATGCAAAGAACCCATAGGATATGTGAGAATGCTACTGGTGCTTCTCTTTATTTACGATTCCTTATCTTTTCAAAATTGCAAATTTTATGTATTCTATAGTCTATATAATATTAGTCTAATAGAATGTGTATATCAACAGTTTAAAATTTTCAAGTTATTTGTACATACTTATAATCTAATAGTATAATATATTTTTAATTTTTTATTAGTGTATTATAACTATATATAATAGTGGGGGCCATTTTGACATAATCACACATGCTTGGAAGACAATTTACTCCATAACCTTTTTTTTTTAACTGCTGGAACTTAAGGTCAAAGAAGTTAGGGAATTAGAGGTATAAAAGTTATGAATGCTTGCTTAGTTCTCTGATAGACTTAGATTGGACTCTTGCCTCTAACACTTAATAGCTGTGTGATCTTAAGCCAGTTACATATCATCTCTAAACCTCCGTGTCCTTAACTGTAAGATGGTAATGATCGTCCTTCTTTCCTAGGGTTGCTTGAAGAGTGAATTGAATATTGAATACAAACCACTTAGAGCATAGTTTACTTTTAAAGATTGGAGGTGCTTTTATAACTGAGAAGGTCATGTAGAAGAGTCAGGTAGATGCCTTTGGAATACTAGAATCTAAACCCAAGGTCTTCTTTCACTCAGAGACACTAATTAGAGATTTATTATGGTCTGAGAAGCTTCAATTATCACATATTATTTAGGCAAATCTCTTCACATTTTAAGGAAGATAGACCACAAACTAATTTTTCTGAGACTGGTGACTAGCATATGATGACCTGGGTAATACACAGGGTTCATTTTAGTCCCATTTAAAAAATATTCACACAATGCAGAGAGAAATCAAGTGTTTAAGTACATAATTCTAGGAACACTGAAAGCAGCAGGTGGTTTCATTTCTTAATTTTCAGATTTGAAGGTTTTTGTTTTTTTAACATTACTGCAAAACTCATCTCATTAGAGAAAGTTTCAATGTTTCATAAAGGGGCAAAATAATTGACAATGATTTACCTACTCAAAAATTATTGTGCATTAACTTTGGTGTGCATACTCACACACAGGAAACTTGTTAATAATAAATACTGGAGTCCTGCAAATCATCCAGAAAGAACAGATCTATTGATAACTTGTTCTAGAATTAGAGAAAAAAAACAACAGGATTTTATAAGATCTGTAAGAAAGTTAGCTTTTCTTCTTAGGAAAAAAATCTCTCATAGAGATTTGGAAGCCTTTTTTTGGTCTACAGCAGGGAGCAGGGGTTTTTTTCCCCTAAATATTTGATGAAGATCAAAACACATTTTAAAAGGTTACATTTTTTTCCATTGTAGGCTCTGTTGACCCAATGCTCAGTCATTTATTCACAGAAGCTTCATGAAATCTGAGTAGCAAGATGCATTGATAATAGTTATGTTATACGCTCACTACTGAAGTCTGAGAGGAAAGGATGAAAAGAAAAGTAAAGGCAGAAAATGGAATCTGAATATTTATGACAACTGTCCTGACATCAGACTTTCCTCTAGGTCATTATGCGACTTTAGCTGAATTGTATCTTACAGAAACATGTAACAAAAAATCAGATGCAATGAAATATTCATAAAGAGCTTAACAAGCTCAACAAAAAGTATTGAGTACTTACTATGTACAAGACAGTGCAAAAATCTAGGAGTGGGTTTGGTAGAGATGAAAAATAATCAGATATGTAGATGAATAAGACATGATTTTTTTTTCTTCAAAAAACTTTCAGTGTGGTTAGGGAAATAGTTGTTCAAGGTAATCATGTCCTGTGGTTTGATTGTGTTCCCCAAATTTCCAAGTCAAAAAAGTAATGGTATTTGAGAGATGGGACCTCTGGGAAGCGGAACCCTTGTGAATAGATTACCCATATATGGATTAGTGGATTAACACATTACTGAATTGATGGGCTGGCATAGGTGTGGCTTTGTTATAAATGCAAGTTTTATCTAGCAAGCTTATGCTGACTTGCCATGTGATGCCCTGCACTACCTTGGGGTTCTGTAGAGCTCCCATCAGAAAAAGGGCTCTCACCAGATGTAACCCCTCAACCTTGAACTTCCCAGCTTCTAGACTGTAAGAATAAATTACCTTTCTTCAACAATTATCCAGTCTGTGGCATTCAGTTGTAGCAACAGAAAATGGAAAAAAAAAAAAAAAAAAGACATGGAAAATAGAAACAAAAGCTCTGGGATAATAAAAAGAAGACTAATTAAGGTTGGCTACAGACTTGGATTCAAAGTAAGGTTCTCCTTGATCTAGACCAAGTTGCCAGATAAAATTGAATTTCATGTAAACAATGAATAATTTGGCATACTTACACTAAAAAGAACAGCATTATTTTAGACAAGTACACTGTTTATTTGTTTATAGTTTGACAAATCCATCTACCTTTTCATACCTGTGTCCTTTCAGGAGTTTCCTCCTATAGTCTCTATTCCCTGTGCTTTCTTGCCAGTGGCTTCTTGTTGAATTCTGACAAGGGGAGCACAAGGTGGAGAGGGAGTCTGTAGGAGAGAGAGGCCAGGTTTTCTTCTTTGCCTCTTTTCTGCTTAGTGAAATATCTCTGCTGGTGAAAATATTTCTCTATAACTACTGTTTATGCCTGAGAGTTGCTCCTACTTGGCTTTAACTATTTATAATGTCTAAAGTATGGTCCATAATAACTTGAGGAAGAAACAGTCTTAAAAGAAAATACAGTTAGTGGAGCATGACCTCCAAGAAATAGCAGACAGGGATTTTAAATTAGCTATTACAAATTTGTTCAAAGACACCAAGAAAAATATGCTCAAAATGAATGAAAAGATAGGAAATCTCAGCAGAGGAATAAGGAACTACAAAAATAAAACTTACAGAACTAAAAGATGAAATATCTGAAATAAAAATATTCATTTAATGTGATTAGCATGGAATGAATAAATAGAATAAATAATAAGTTAACTCAAAGATAGATTAACAGAAATTATATAACCTGAAGAACAGGATAAAATGTTAGAAAAAATGACCATAGCTGCAACGGTGAGAGGAACAATATCATTAGTCCAATTGTGTGCTTGGACTCCTAGAATTATGGGCAGAACAAGATAATAATGGTTGCAATTTTCCCTAATTTGGTGAAAGAAAGTAAGAAATGTTGAAGCTTTAAGAATTTCAGAAAGCCCCAAGCAGAGTATAAAAACAAAAAACAAAAACAGCATATCCAGTCAAATTGCTGGAAAACAAAGGTGAAGAGGAAATACTGAAAGAGGATTTAGGAAAATGATTCACTGCATACAGGGGAACAATTCAAATGATTCTTGACTCCTCATAAATAATAATGAGAGATGAGAGAAGGAAAAAGAGAGGGAGTGGGGAGGAAGAAAGGGAGAGAGGGAGCGAGCCTGAGTGTGAGCGCTATTGAGGTTCAAAGGACTTTAAAAAACTTGTTTTTCCAACCATGGTCCAGAAAGAAACAGAATTTAACTCAAATGGTTCAAATAAAGAGTATAGTGGACTACTTACAGAGATAGGGACAAAGTTGGAGAAACCAAGAGATGCTGAGATGCTCAGAGATTAGAAGCAATGGGAAGCTGTTGTTAATCCCAAAGCTGAAGGTGCAATGAGAATAAAAGGTTTGACCAGAATACCAAAAAAGAAGCAAGAAGACCCTGGCCAGACATGGCTCCTTGATCCTGAACTTTCCAGACTCCCAGTCTATAGAATTCTGTTTTAGCAATAGAACATGGATCAAGACAGATTGTCCAATTTTTGGTGGTTATGAAAAAAGGTGTTTTTGGCATTTGCATGCAGGTCTTTGTGTGAACAGTTCATTTCTCTTGGGCTAGGAGTGGGATTTCTGGCACAATATGTTAAGTGCCTGTTTAACTTTGATTGCTTGCTGGGTTTTGTTGTGTTTTCACTGCTGAGGACTGAAACCCAGGGCCTAATGCATGCTAAACACACACTTTACCACTGAGCTACACCCTTAGCCCCTGAATTGTTTTTTGACTCTACTTGGAAAATCTTCAAGATGCATTGACAACTGTGGAAGCTGAGTGAAGGAGAGCAATTCACACTCCCAGAATATGTTGGAATAAGGAACACATAAGTGTTTACTGTAAACCAAAGTCTTTTATCAGTTACTGCTACAACAAACAAATAAACAGAACCAAACAAACAAGCCCATACATTACCCCAAAATATAAGTGCTTAAACCAAAAGCAATAATTTATTTGCTCATGAGTCTGCGATTTGGGCAGGTGTGATACTGGCTTATTTCTGTTGTATTGGCTGGGATGTTTCTGCTCTGTGTTGCAGGAGGATCTAAAATGTCCTTTCTATATCTGGTGCCTCAGCTGACATGGCTAGAACACTTGGTCTAGCTGAGCCTCTCTCTCCAGTTGGTAATTGGACTTATTTACATGAAGACTCGACTCCAAAGGAGAGGGGGCAAAAATCAAACAAGACAAGCACCAAAAAGAAGCTACAAGATCTTCTTAAGGTATAGACCTGAAGGTCACAAAGTATCACTTTTGCTGCATTTTATTGGGGTCATCCCAGTATTAAAAAGAAGAAAATAGACTCCAAGTCTTCATGGAAGACCTAGAAAAGTCACATTACAAAAGAGCAAAAGAGCAATGGGATGAGGGGAGAATGTTACAGCTAGCTTTAGAAGCAATCTCTTTCAATGGTGGTTGTAAGCCACCTTGCAACAAAGAGAGTCATGTAAGAACTTTCTCATTGCTTCTACCTCTTCTCTCCTAATCCCAAGTTTTACTCTAGTGGAAACAAAATCAGAAACCACAATTAATATACTAAGGAAAGAAGAGCATTCCCAACTTGATTATGTCAAGCCTTCAGCAGGCCCTTGCTGTGAGAAACAGGGAGATTTTAACATTAAAACAATCTTGGAATTTTTGTTATCATCTACTATTGAGCACTTATACTTACTGTACTCAGACTGTATTGGTGACTAAATGTGATTATAGGACTTTTTGAAAGGGTGGCCAGAAAAAATGTGGGGCTTGCCCTAGTTTTAATCCAAGGGTAGAGAAAGGCCTATCCATATAAAAAATCTTGGTAAAAATCATGCGGTACACAAATAGCTTGTTTGAAATATGACTTAGGCAGTTAAGTCTATGATAGGTGAATTTTCATGACAGATGAAGAACCATTGTAAGAGAAAAAACTCAATGTAGCCAGGTATTTGTTGTCATATGACATGAACGTACCATCACTTACCAGCTGTATGATCTTGGACAAGTCACTAAAGCCCTCCTTGCCTCATATTTTTCACATGTAAAATGAAGTAAATAATTCCCATAGCAAGATGGCTGTGAGAATGAGATAAAATCTAGATTCAATGCTTAACACAATGTCCAAAAAATAGCTGCTTTCAGCAAATAATGGTCATCATCATCATCAATTGTTTTGCTGAATTAAGTTATTTTTGTAAGAAATTGTCCTATTCTTTATCTCTCACATGTTAGTACACATTCATCTGTGATCTTTAAGAGATAATATTATTTTAATAGATGCAGTAATATCCTTAAATGTTCAACATAATGACTGCAATATAGTGAATATTCAATAAGTGGTAGTTATTATTATAGCTTCTTGAATGCACGTTTTTTTCTCCTCCTTCTCTTCCCACCATGTACTAGCTGTACCATTTCTGGTACTCCATTTAAATCTTTTTGAATATCAGTCTCTTCATGTATGAAATAGGGCTTTTACTTACTTTACTGCCTTCACAGAGTTGTATGATGAACAAAATCATTTCTGAAAGCATTTGTAAATACTATACAAATATGAATTAGAATTGTTTTTCCTCATTGCACAGGTTACCTCTTCTATTATAAATCTCTTTCAAAATAATTTTGAATGACAGAATTTTTCTTTAAGAACACAGAGCTATTACCTCCCATTTACAAACTATTCTCTTAAATAAGTGTATTTTCCAGTCCTTATGCATAGAAAGTATCATTTCAGGGCAGTTGTAAGATTCCACTAGCCCACTAAGATTTCTTCTCCTTGATGTTGATATTCTTGTGTACCTTCCCCGAATTTCTCAGTGTTTTCTGGCAGGGTAGACAAAAAAAGAGTCTAACTCCTGATAACATGTTCATATTTTACCTGGAGAGGTAAGGCAAGTTTAGGGTTTAAGAGAAGATACTAGGGCTGGGGGATATAGCTCAGTTGGTAGAGTGCTTGCCTTGCAAGCATGAGGCCCTGTGTTCAATCCCCAGCACTGCAAAAAAAAAAAAAAAAAAAGAGAGAGAGAAGATACTGTTTTGTATGACTTCTCAATTAGCACAAATGACTCAATTAGTCTCCATGTTAACTAAGAATATCCGTTCTTACAAGAACAAAAGATGACCGCAACCACCTAAGAATAAATACCTAATAACTCAAAAGCTTTCATTCTATTTATGCCGAACAGAAGGTGGCTGCTTCCCTAAGATGCTTCCAATCAGATGGTGAATTCTCAGTCCTTTTTTAACTACATGCGAAGTCATGGCATAGGGTTCTGACCTCATTTCATTTTAGAATTCACATTTTGTTTCAACATGAGATTATCATAACTTCTGATTTCCATCTGGGCAAAAATGTTCCTTAAAAGGCAGGAGGTCAAAGTCATGGACAAAGACAAATGTACATGACTATATTTACTTTTATAAACAGAATATTCTTGGTAATACGTCTGTAATAATGGGTAACTGAAGATTTCTTTTTTTTGTTTATTTCAGACCAGTTTCTCTTCCATACCTACCAATAGAGATAGTGCTAATAATCTCTATTGACTCAAGTAATGAAAACTGATTATTCTAAAGAAAACATAATTATGAAGGCAAATTGAAAGTTCTATATATACAGTGCATTCTGAAATCAATATAAAATCCCTTTCCTTGTTTAGTATTCATGATTAAGAATTGATAACACAATTATTCTAGACCTCCAGGATAATCAGAGTCGTCACCAGGGAGCTTAGCCACCACTCTAATCAATTACTTTGGTTTGCTTGAACTTATGACATATTACCCCTTAAAATTAGCTAGGGGCAGACATCTTGCAAAAGAGTATTACTTGTAGAAAGAGGTATGGGTCTAGCAGAAGGATAAGAACTGCTCATAATTACTATTAGGAAAATAATGTACAACAACTCAAGGGTGGGCTATTTGGTTATCTTCTTAGATAAAATTTAGAAAATGATTTTTTGGTGAAATGACAGTGATAGAATCTCTGCCATTAAGTGTAAATCCATCTCAACTCCCTACATCTTTATTTCACAAGGTGAATTAATTATTCTACTGAGTATAATTAATAGGCAATGGGGGAAAGTGGCATATGAAAAAGTTAACTAAAAATAATAAAAGTCTTTATAATATAGTTCCCTAAAGAGCAATAATAATCACTCTCAGTATCACTTGGAGTATTTTTGTTGCTGTATAATTCTATATTATGTATTATATCTCTGACCCATAAAAATGTGAAGTCAGAAAGAACATTTGAGAATAACTAAATCCAACATCCTAATTTTACAAATGAGGAAACAAATCCAGATTTGATGACTTTTCCAAGGTTACAGAGCTGGCTTAAGGCACAAGATCATATCAGACATGATCCCAGTTTTTCAACTCTTGAGTTCTTCCCACTCCCATGCAATCTATACTTATAGTGTTTTGTTAAACATTAAAGTATTTTATTCATTTTTTATTCACATAATTTTAAAAGTGGGTTTCTATCTTAGACACACATTAAAATCACCTGGAGAACTATTAAAATTATCAACGCCAGGCTGAACCTCAGGTTGATTACATCACACCATTTGGGGATACGGTCCAGGGATCACTATTTTTCAAACTTCTTAGGTGATTCCAATAAGCAGCCAAGTTTGAGAACCATTGTACTAAAATAATTATGATGAAAAATAGGTGTCCTTTTAGTTAGCTTTTTCATTGCTGTGACCAAAATATCTGACAAGAACAACTTAGAGGAGGAACAATTATTTTGGCTCCTGGTTTCAGAGGTTCAGTCCATGGTTGGCTGACTCCATAGCTCTGGTCCTGAGATGAAGCAAAACTTGGTGACTGAAGGGTGTGTCAGAGGAATGCAGCTCAGAACAGGACACCCAGGAAACAGAGAGAGCAAGCTCCATTCATCAGGGACAAAATATAAACCCCAAAGGGATATACCAGTAACTTACTTCTTCCAGCCACAGCTTCCTTGCCTACAGTTACCACCCAGTTAACCCATATCAGATAATTCACTGATTAGGTTGCATCTCTAATAATCTAATCAGTTCACTTTTTGCAGTGTCTCACATATAATCTTTGGGGACAACTCAAAACTAAACCATAAAAGGTGTCTTCTACTTAGCAGTTCCTAACTTCTTAGTTCTACTCCCCACAGCAATTGTTCTCAAAGTTTGGACCTAAGACCAGTGAGTGGCATTGGCATCACCAGTAAGCTTGTTAGAGATGTATATTCAGTATACATTACAGAATATATCTGTTAAGTGTAAATTATCATTTGTATTTTTGTTTCTTTTTTATTGGTTCTTTTAAATTATACATGACCGTAGAACCCATTTGATATAATTATATGACAGGGAATATATCTTTTTTTTCCACAATGTAGATTCACATGATTCATATAATCTTACATATATATAGGGTAATACTGTCTATTTCAATCTACTATCTTTCCTTCCCACACTCCCTCCTGTCCCATTTTCCTCTATACCATCCATACTTCCTCCATTCTTTTCTTGTTCTCCCTCAGGACTCCCCTGCCCCATTATGTATTATCATCCACTGACCAGAGAAAACATCTGGCCTTGGGTTTTTGGGCTTGGCTTATTTTACTTAGCATGATATTGTCCAACTCCACCCATTTACCAGCAAATGCCATAATTTTATTCTTCTTTATGACTGAGTAATATTCCATTGTGTATATATACCACAGTTTCTTTATCCATTCATCAATTGAAGGGCATCTAGGTTGGTTCCACAATCCAGCTATTGTGAAATGAGCAGCAATGAACATAGATGTGGCTGCATCCCTATACTTTGCAGATTTTAAGTCCTTTGGGTATAAACCAAGGAGTGGGATAGCTGGGTCAAATGGTGGGTCCATTGCAAGTTTTTTGAGGAATCTCCATACTGTTTTCCAGAGTGGCTGCACCAATTTGCAACTGCACCAGCAATGTATGATTGTGCCTTTTAACCCACATCCAAAGCCAACACTTGTTATTGCTTGTATTCCTGAAAATAGCCATTCTAATTGGAGTTAGATGAAATCTTAGGGTGGTTTTAATTTACATTTCTCTAATTACTAGAGATGAGGAGCACTTTTTCATATATTTGTTGATCACCTCTATATCATCTTCTGTGAAGTGTCTGCCCCATTCTTTAGCCCACTTATTGATTGGGTTCTTTGTATTTTTGGTGTAAAGTTTTTTAAGTTCTTTATAAATTTTGGAGATCAGTGCTCTGTCTGAAGTGTGTGGATAAGATTTTTTCCCACTCTGTAGGCTCTCTTTTCACATTATTATTTCTTTTGCTGAGAGAAAGCTTTTTAGTTTGAATCCGTCCCATTTATTGATTCTTGCTTTTATTTCTTGTGCTCTGGTGGTCATGTTAAGGAAGTCTGGTCCTAAGCCAACATGAAGAAGATTTGGGCCTACTTTTTCTACTATTTGGTGAAGGGTCTCAGGTTTAATTCCTAGATCCTTGATCCATTTTGAATTGAGTTTTGTTACTTCTATAGCTTCTTTATGTAGTTTTTGTCTGGAGAATCTACCCAGTGATGAGAGGGGTGCATTAAAGTCACCCAGTATTACTGTGTTGTGGTCTGTTTGATTCTTGGAATTGAGAAGGGTTGGTTTGATATATGTAGATGCTCCATTGTTTGGGGAATAAATATTTATGATTGTTGTCTTGTTGATGTGTGATTCCCTTAAGCAGTATGAAATGTTCCTTCTGATTAACTTTGACTTGAAGTCTACTTTATCTGATATGAGGATAGAAACCCCTGCTTGTTTACAGGGTCCATGTGAATGATAATTTTTTTCCCATTCTTTCACCTTCCGTCTGTGGATGTCTTCACCTATAAGGTGAGTCTCTTGGAGATAGCATATTTTTGGGTCTTATTTTTAATCCAATCTGCCAGTCTGTCTTTTGATTGATGAGTTTAGGTCATTAATGTTCAAGGTTATTATTGAGATGTGATGTGTATTCCCAGTCATTTGGGTTAATTTCTAGTTTTTAATTTAAATTAGTTTCTCCTGTGATTGACTATTCCTTTAGTGTAGTTTCTCCCTTTGGAGGTTTTTACTGCTTTTTTTTTTTTCATTTCATCTTCATGGAATATTTTGTTAAGAATGCTCTGTAGCACAGGCTTTATAGTTGCAAATTCTTTTAACTTTTGTTTATCATGGAAGGTTTTTATTTCATCTTCAAATCTGAAGCTTAATTTTTCTGAATATAGTATTCTTGGTTGGCATCCATTTTCTTTCAGAGCTTGGTATATGTTATTCCAGGACCTCACAGCCTTGAGGGTCTGGGTTGAAAAACCAGCTGAGATTCAAATTGGTTCCCCCCTATACATAATCTGATATTTTTCTCTCACAGCCTTTAAAAGTCTATCCTTATTCTGTATGTTAGGCATTTTCATTATAATGCGACTTGGTGTGGATCTGTTGTAATTTTGTACATTTGGGGTCCTGATTTTGCATTTCATTCTTTAGGTTTGGGAAATTTTCTGATATTATATCATTGGAAAGATTGTGTATTCCTTTGTTTGTATCTCCACACCTTCATCTAGCCTGATGAATCTTCAATTTGGTCTTTTCATGTTATCCCATAATTCTTGGAAGTTCTGTTCATGGTTTCTTAACATCTTCTCTCCATGGTCAACACTATTTTCAAGAGTATATATTTTGTTTTCATTGACTGATGTTCTGTCTTCCAAGTCATCTAGTCTGTTGGTGATGCTTTCTATTGAATTTTTAATTTGGTTTATTGTATCCTTTATTTTGACGATTTCTCCTCTTTTTTCCCAGAATCTCTGCCTTTTTATTGAAATGATTTTCACTTCCTGTATTTTCTCTCTGATTTCATTTCTTTTACCATCCTTTACTTTGCAGATCAGTTTAACTATTTATATTCTAAACTCCTTCTCTGACATTTTTTTCTGCTATGGTGTTGATGGATTCCGTTATTAGACTATCTTGGTTTGTTTGGGGTGATTCGTTCCCTTGTTTTTTCTTGTTTGTGTGTCTAGCCATCTAGCAGTATGAATCTGAGGCAGTAGAGTTTCTACCCTGTGGACTTGTAGTTCCCTGAAGATTTCCAGTACCTTGCTTGCTGAGAGGCTGCCTGTTTGTTTTCTTGGTTTCACTCCATGAAGCAGCCAGGAAAGCGAACTCCTCTATTCCACCATCTTGAAAAAAACCTATGCTTTTATTTTTAACTTTATGACAATTAATCTCAACCTTTTTATTATTATGTCAAGTATCTGAGGTTGGGGTTTCATTTCATTCTTCTCCCCAAATGAATAGCCATTTATTCCCATTTCCTAAATGAGTTGATATGTCACCTTGATATAATAGATGTTCAGAAGTTCGCCACCTTGGATGGATATTCTACCAATTAGTGTTTCATTGTGGTTAAGAAGAAACTGTTTATTAAATGCAACCCTTGAAGGGATAAGGGATACTATTGGGAAATACTATAGTGTAAATTAGGTTCTATTGAGTTTTCTTGATACACAAATGAAATAAATGTAGCTAAGATGTCAAATATTCCTGGGGAAGATGTTGAAAAAGAAAAGTTATTTTTTAATGTAGGGTATGATGGGGAAAAACTATTGCCTTCTTCACAATAGTGCCACTGACTGGAAAAATTTCACTTTTTAAAAACAATTGTTGAAGTTCATCTAGCATCAATTGAAAGAATGAGGACTTGTATTCAGACTTTATAGTAAGCAAATTTTTCTAATATTTATCACCTTTAAACCAATGTAAAAACCTTTGTTAAAAAAATAACTACAAGGATAAACAGTCTCTTTCTCTGGAAGTGTGAAACTAAGATGTCTTTTGACAGAAAATGCCAAGTCTTCATTTTCTCCAGGGTAACATCATGCAGGTAAATTAATAGTCTTTCTGCAGAAGCTATCAGGAAATATAATTGCAAATATTTAATAATTTCCCCCCATTTCACTATGTATATGCTCTGAACTAACATTGCTCACAATGGTTCAGTGTGATTACCACAGATTCAACCATCTGTCTGTGTTTTCTTTCATTTGCAACATTTGTTCTTCCTGCTGATCTGACTGCTTCTTTGCTCTGCTTTCTGATTGACATAGAGCAGGCTGTCCCAGAAATGCACTGGTTAGCCAAAAGCAAGTCTCTTGGATGACAGAAATATACAATATTCTTCTACTATATTCACCTAGTTAGTAACATTTTAAAAACTTTAAACTTTAATTTGTATATGTATGCAAAATTCTTACAGACAGAAACTTTTGAACCTGATGGCAAAATCAAACATATGTAAATCTAAAACCATGCTAAAAATAAATAAATATAATTAGTATAAATATAGTCCTGAGAATCATTAGTGTTCTCTTTTGGGGGTGTGGGGGTGGGGGGTGATATTGGGGAATGAACTCAGGGCACTTTACTTACATCCCTATATCCCTAGACCTTTTTTATTTTGGGACAGTGTCTTGCTAATTTAGCTAGGGCCTCATTAAGTTGCTGAGGCTGTCCTCAAACTTGTGATCCTTCTGCCTCAGACTCTCAAGCTATAGGGATTCCAAGCATGTGTCACCATGCCTGGCCATTAGTGTCTGTTTCTGTGAAGTTTCAAAATTCCTTCTTGAGTAGTGAGTTATGTCAGCACGTCCACCTAGAATCACTTGACTTACTCTTGAAACACATTTTTGTTGTGTTCCCTCTAAGAAGATCTTGGGTGATAAATTCTCTCTGGAGTTTTATTTTCCTTCCTCCCCTTTTTTCCTCTCTCTCCCCTTCATTCTCTCTCTTCTTCTTCTTCTAATATCTTTATTACATTTTCCATTTCAGAAGATCTTTTGATTGTATATTATTGCAGTATTATCTGGCTCTCATTACTGCTGCTAAGAAATTAACTAGCTGAGCGTGGTGGCGCACACCTGTAATCCAAGCAACTTGGGAGGCTGAGGCAGGAGAATCTCGAGTTCAAAGCCAGCCTCAGCAACTTAGTGAGGCCCTAAGCAACTCAGTGAGACCCTGTCTCTAAATAAAATACAAAATAGGGCTGGGAATGTGGCTCAGTGGTGGAATGCCCCTGGGTTCAATCCCCCGAACCAAAAAAAAAAAAAAAAAAAAAAAAAAGAAAAAGAAAAAAGAAAAGAAATTAACTATCAGTTTGTGTCCCCCGTGGGTGAACTAACTTTTCTATCTGTTTTTAAGATTTTCTTCTTGTATTTATTGTTCTGCTCTGTATGTCTAGGTGAGGATTTGTTTTACTTTTACTGTTTGGGATTTATTAGGATTCCTAAATGTAATAAATGATGTCTTTCATAAACTTTAGAAGATTCTCAGTCATGATTTTTTCCCAAATATTGTTTTTCCTTGTTTAAATTACCTCTTCCTGGAACTCTAATTAGTCCTTCTCCTTTTTATGTTTCTAAAATTCTCTTTAGTGTTTCACACTTATTTATCTAAGCTGAAATCTGAATATTTTTTCAGTTTCATTATCCATTCCCAAATTATAATCAGGTGTATATAATCTTAACCCTTTGATTGAGTTTTAAATTTCATATATTACATTTTCATTTTTTAAAGTTCAGTATGGTTAATTTTCAAATTTTCCTGTTTAGTTTGGTTGTCTTTTTCTTGTTGCTCACAATATTGTATTTTCTCATTGCTCACAATGATATTTCTGAAAACATGCTAAACATAGTTTTAAAAAGACTTTTATCTATATCTCCAGTACCTGAAGTATGTCAGTGTCTGCTCTATTTTTTACTCTTACATCTGATAGTTTATTTTCTTTTGTGTTTTTGATTTTAGAATTATTAAATGGTACTTGGAACACTAACTGTAGGAATTCCTTGAGTCTAGCATAAGAGTTTGTTCTTCTAGGGAGAATTTGTATTTTCTTCTTCTTTTTTTTTTATTTACTTATTGATTCATTGAACACAAATGGAGTACAGCTATTGTTTCACTGGTTGTACACAAAGTAGAGTCACACCATCTGTGCGTTCATGCATGTACACAGGGCAATGGTATCTGTCACACATTCTGTTATTAATTTTACCCCCCACCCGCCCCACCTGTATTTTCTTCCTCTGAGGGCCTGGAAATACAACACATGCAATTTCATTTAAATTTCAACATCCGTTAATGTAGATTTAGGCTCCAAACTCTTCTAAAGTTCAGATAGTGGTTATAATTTTGTGTTGGGAGATTTTTTTAAAAAAAACATCTATCCAGAGCCAATGCTGAGACAGGTCATCTATTTGTTATCAACAGAGTCTAGTTTCTTTTTTACTAGTTCACCCTTTGCCTGAGATTATAGGAGCCTTTGGAGGAAAGGCTTTATGACTTGTCTACCATATTGCCATACTACTAACATGTTCATTTCTTTTTAACTTTTGAATAATAATTTCACTGGATATATAATTCTAAGTTGATTTTTTAAATTAGTGCATTATAATTATACATAGTATTTGTGTTCATTTGACAAACTCAAATGCAAGGAATTTGATTTCAATCCTTGTTCTTGCCCTCTTTTCCTCCCCTCCCTTTCCTTTTCTCCCTTCTCTACTGTATTGATCTTCCTTTCACTCCTTAATTAATTAATTTATTTTTATTGGTATTTTCTACATATACATAAAGGTGAAATTCCCTTTGGTACCTTCATATAACATTACATAGTTAAATTCATTCCACATTTCTTCCCCTTTCCCTTCCTTCCCACCCCTCACTCTCCTTCTACTCTGCTGTTCTTCCCTATATCTTTATGATATCTGATCCCCTCCTCAACCACCTTCTTTCCCTTATTCTGCTCTAGCTTCCACATATGGAAGAAAATATTCAACCCTTGATTTTCTGAGTCTGGCTTATTTCACTTTGTATGATTTTCTCCATTTTCATCCATTTACCAGCAAATTCCATTATTTCTTTCTTTATGGCTCAGTAGAACTGCATTGTGTATATAGACCACATTTTATTGATCCAATTATCTATTGATGATCTTCTAGGTTGATTCCATAATTTGGCTATTGCCTTTCAACATTTTAAATATGTTGCATGATTCTCTTCTTATCTGCATGTTTTTTGCCTTTCTTCTCTCTCTCTATTCTCTCTCTCTCTCTCTCTCTCTCAGATATTGAATCCAGGGCTTGCTAGGCAAGTGCTCTATAACTGAGTTACACTCCTATTCACTACATGTATGCTTTCTATTGAGAAGTTTGCTATGACTTTTATCCATTTCACAGCATACATAAGGTGGCATTTTCTTTCCCTGGCTTCTTTCAAGATTTTCTCATCTCTAGTTTTATGAAATTTGGATGTATGCCTAGTTGTGGGTTACTTTTGTTATTTTATTTATACTATTGGTATTCTTGGAGTTTCCTGGATCTGTGGGTTAGTATTGGTCATTAATTCAGGAAAGTTATTGACTGTTATTACTTCAAATATTTTTCCTGATCTGTTTTATCTTTTTCTCCTTCTGTATTGCATAACTAAATATTTTGCTTTTGTTCCTCAGTTCATGGAAGTTCTGTTCTTTTCTCTTTCTTTTTACTCTTTGCCTCTTTGTATTTCAGTTTGAAAAGCTTCTGTGGAATTATCTATAAATTCACCTACTCTTTTCTTAGCCATGGCTAAGCCAGTAGAGCCCACTGAAGGCATTCTTCATTCCTATTTCTCTAATTTTATTTTGAGCATTTCATTTTAATTGTTTCTTAGAGTTTCCATCTTTCTGCTTATATCCAGAAAATCTTGCATCTATTACTTTTAGCATATATTTTAAATCCCCTATCTTATAATTTCAACATCTGTGACATATCTGAGTCTATTTCTTATGGTTACTTTATCTTTTGAGATTGTATGTTTTCTTGCTTTTTTAGCATGCCTTGCAATTTCATGTTAAAAATAGACATATTGTATGAAGTAATAGGCCTTTAGTGAGACAATGTATGTTAATCTTGCGAGTAGATGTGCTTTCTAAAGTTTTTAAAATAGAAAAATATGGCTATCTATGGTTTAAATTTCTCTAGTGTTCTTGTATTTTCCCTCTTTTCCTTTCTTTCTTTCTTCTTTCTTTCTTTCTTTCTTTCTTTCTTTCTTTCTTTCTTTCTTTCTCCTCCACTCTTGAGGATAAGAGAGTGTCTAAAAGAGTCTGTGTCTTGCAACTCTTTCAGCTGTAAACCACTACTATTATACTAGAACCTTGCTGATATGGATGTAGGGTGTATTGGAGGATAAGCACTTTATAATCTTCTGATTGAGTCTCAGTCTTTTATAGATCATGGATTGGGTCTATGGCCTTCACAGGTGTTTTTGTCTTTTCATCACTGGTATAGCCTTTATCCCTTCTGTACTCTTTTTGGCTGCAATATTCTCAATCTATTTTCTAATCATTGTTTTCTGTTGACTGTAATCCTCCCTCCCCACCTTCACAGGAGACAGGAAGGCAGGAGGTGACTGTCCCCACCTGGAATAAGTTATCAGAATTATGCTCTGGCAAAGAATTTTCCTGGAGAATAGATTTGTTATGGAGAAAGGTCTAGATGTGGTTTGAAATATTAATTTTTACCTCTTACTGCCAGAAACAAGAGGAAATTTTTTTGGGATGCTCACCATGAAAACTTGGTAGGACTCCTGAAGAGAAAGCACAAGAAAGTATGGGGATCTCCTAAGACTTCATCTCTAGGAGTTTCCCACTTTCACATTAGTCCACACTCAAGTCTCCAGCAAATTAAGAAAACTTACATTTTTAAGTATTCTTACTATTTTATGTCTCCAGTGGTTTCTGTTCCAAGTAAGAAGATATTAGAAGCATATATCTTTCCAAGTTTTAGGGTGGTGATCTACTACAAAGTGTTAGTTCTCTGCTGAGTCCAAAAAAAGTCACTGATTTTTTAATTTGTCCAAATTGTTCTTGTTATAAGGATGCTAGCAGTAACTTCCAAACTTTTTAAATTTGAAATTCAAAACTATGAATTTCACTACTGACTTTTAAATTTCCATTGCAGCTTGTGTTCTTGTTTTCAAACCAAAGAAACTAACTCTGGCTAACTTAAGTAAAAACAGTATTTGTCACAGGTCATTGAGAACTAAGGCAGCTCTGGGCATCTATAAATAAGAACTATAATAAAGTTTTATTGGTGAAATTGAAGTTAGGATATCTTTACTGTTGTGAATAAATTTCAACTGTTTTCAGTACCTTTATTAGTCTACTCAAGATTCAAATACTAAGAATCCTAGAAAGAAAGTGTCAGGAGTAGCAACAGTGATTTGAGTTTTCTTGAAGAGTATCAAACTAGAGTAAGCAGCTAGGTAACAAAACTGTCTGCAGAGCATTTATGATAGAATTAGAATATATGATGTCTCTCTAAACCCTAAAATATCAATATACACAGGTCTGTGGTTATTATTGTCTTTCTTAACAAAACATGTAAGTTAATATTATTTTTTTTTAAAGGAGGGAGTAGTCTTCGGAATGAGCAAATTGAAGGCTACTAAGGTGGCTGGGAAAATTCTGTTTCTTAATGTAGGTAAGGATTTTAGGGGTGTTTGCCTTATAATTATTCACTGAACCATATATTTGTTTTATGTGGTTTTCTGTGTTCATGTTTTAGTTTACAATAAAAAGGCTGAAACACTTTTTAAAAAATCATATTCCAGGTAAAGAGTTTCCAACAGGTCTAGTCTGGGGTACAGGGATATCCATCAGAGGCAGGTCAGTCTTACAGGATTGTAGTGATAGAGTTAGAAGTTGTTCTCAAAATGGAAGTAATATTGCTGTCAGATGGGTCTGTGGATGGTAGGCAGTCTAAACTTTTCTATTACAATATAATTTTTCTATAGATTTGGAATAACCCTGATGCATTATACATCAGTTCTATTCTTTTAAGCTGCAAACCAATTATGAAAGCAAGTCCATTCAAAAGAGGGCCTGAACTGGGCATGTAGCTCAGTGACTAAACTCTTGTCTATCCTGTGTGAGACTCTGGATTGGATCTAAAGGGAAAAAAAAGGTTCTAAAATCCAGCTATCTCGGGAGTTAAGAACTTCCAAACAAATTGTTTCATAAGCAAGAATATGTGTTGCTAATGAAAAATAATACAAACAACATTTATAATGAATAAATATGTAAGACTTTCAAAAGATTAAAATTTTCTGGTAACTTCCAGCTAAATTAAAACATGTTTTTCTTTACTGAATGTATGTCTTTGGAGTTGGTGTGCAGGGGGAGGTATTTTGAAAAGTTTAGAGACACAGGATGGAAAAGATATAAAATGTCATAAGTGGAGTTTAATGGGCAATTCTTGTGGGAGCTTAGAAGAGCAGAATGATGGTAGGACAATAGATAGTAATGACTGGGCTTGTGAGATTTCAGAGAAGGAGGCCTCTATTGGATATTGGACTATAGGCAATTCTTGTTACATTCTGGCAAAGAACTTTTTCTACATTTTAGTCATATCCTGAGAATTTTTGTGAGGCTGAATTTAAAGCTGATGTACTAATCAATCTGGTGGAAGAAATTTCAAGGGAACACAGCATTCAGGCAGTGGCATAGATACAATTGGTGGCTTTTAACCAAGTTTACTATGATAATCAGGAGCAGAAAGATTTTAAAAACTTGCAATTTGCCCAGAAGAGTTTGAATAAAACTGGGACTAAGGAAGATATGGTTGTTAAGAAGTGTTGTTTTTGAAGTATATCAAATTGGAGTAAGCAGTTAGGTAACAGAACCATTGTTACCTATCAAACCCAAAAGAGATGTAAAGCCTTTACAAAGAAACATAGGAAACATGGCTTGATGGCATCTCAGGAATTGTCAAGACCACACACATCACAAGCTCAAGGGTATAAAAGTAAAAATTCCTTGTTGGTGTCAACCACATGGTGCTGTTCTGCAGAAATGTAGGATGCTGGAATTATGAAGTCATGGAGGCTTCCACTGATATGTCAAAGGAAGGTTTGGGAGGCCAGGCAAAGAGTAGCAGGGTCAGTCTTTGCCAGCTGCCTCTAGAAGGATAATACGTGAAGATGTGAAAAGGAAGATGAAGATACAGAAATCAAACAGAGATGAGCCAAAAGAAAATCCATGTGGTCTGCAATCAGCAATACCATGGAGGCAGAGCTACACAACTCTTTAGAAAGAACATCATGATACCATATACCCCAGATGTTGGACATGGATATACAGGATTTGTTTGCCCAGCTGGATTTCAGTCTCTTTCTATGCTCCTCTTTTTATCAATTTTTTCATCACTATGACCAAAAGACCTGAAAAGAACAATTAGAAAGTTTATTTTGGAGCTCATGATTCCAGAGGTCTCAGTCCATAGACAGCCAGCTCCATTTTTCAGGTCTCAAGATGAGGGAGAACATCATGGCAGAAGAATGTGGCAGAGGAAAGCAGCTCAGGACATTGCACTAGGAAGCAGAGAGGGAGCTCCACTCAAAAAGGACAAAATATATACCCTAAAAGCATGTCCCCTGGGACCTACCTCCTCCAGCCACACCTTACCTGCCTATAGTTACCACCTGGTTAATCCCTATCTGGGGATTAATTCACTGATTACATCAAGGCTCTCATAACCCAATCATTTCACCTCTAAACTTTCTTTCATTGTCCCACACATGAGATTTTGGGGGATCTCATATTTTGGAATGGAAACATTTACTCTGTCCCATTATATATGGGATATATCATAGCTCCCTTTTGATCTTTACTTTCACAGCTAAGGGTTTGCCTTGAGGTTTAAATGAGATTTGAGGACTTGTATTTTTGGTAAAGACAGAACTGTTAAGACTATAGGGACTCTTATAAATGGGTTAACTGTATCTTGCATTTGTGAGATGGGAATGAGCTTTGCAAGGCTAAGTGAAAAGTTCTGGTTTAGATATGAGATGTCACACAAAATCTTGTGTAAGACAATGAAAGGATTCTCAGAGATGAAATTACTAGATTATGAGAAGTATACCCTCATCAGTGGATTAATCCCCTAATATGAATTAGTTGGGTGCTTACTGTAGGCAGATAAAGTGTGGCTGGAGGAAGTAAGTTACTGGAAGTGTGCCTTTGGGGCTTATATTGTGTCCCTGGTGAGCAGAACTCTCTGCTTCATGGTTGCCATATCCTGAGTTGCTTCTCTCTTCCATGTCCTTCTGCCATAATGTTCTGCCTCAACTCAGGTCTAGAGCTATGAGTCAGCTGACCATGGACTGAACCTCTGAAACCACAAGCCAAAATAAACTTTTCTGCTTCTAAGTTGTTCCGATCAGGCATTAGGTCACAGCAGTGAAAAAGCTGACCAAAACAATTGTTCACATTAGCATTTTCATTATAACTCTAAAGTAGAAACAACCCAAATATTCACCATATTCATATAATAAAATATTATTCAGCCATAAAAGACCAAAGAACTGATGCATACTATAACAAGGATGAACCTTGAAAACATTATGTTAGGTAAAAGAAGCCATACAACAAAGAGCCACATATTATATAATTATATTGATATAAAATATTAAGAATAGGTAACTCCATAAAGATAGAAAATAATTTAGTGGTTTCCAGGGGCTGGGGAAAGGGAAAGCATAGAATGTGATTGCTCATGGGTGAAGGATTTCTTTTTTATAAAATTTAAGTATGTATTTTTTTTTGTTGTCAATGGACCTTTATTTTTTATTTATTTATGTGCACTGTTGAGAATCAAACCCAGTGCCTCACGCATGCTAGGTAAGTGCTCTACCACTGAGCCACAACCCCAACCCTGAAGGGTTTCTTTTTCAGGTAATAAAAATGTTATAAAGTTATATAATGGTGATGGTTGCACAACTCCGTAAATACTAAGAATGATTTGTATTTTCTAAAAGGGTAAATTAAGTGAATGTGAATTATTTCTTAATAAAGCTGTTGTAAAAATATTTTTTGACTACCCATTCTGTGCTCAAAATTATTCTAAGTTCTAGGAATAATGTAGTGAAGACATTGAAAACCTTGCCCTCAGAAAACTTACAATAAAGAGAAATATCTGCTGGAATCTAAGCTTCTGTTCCTGATAGACCATAAGTATTGGGGTCCTTTCATTTTTTGCCTAGGGAAAGTTTGGCAGAATAATTTCCCCCATGATAATCCTCACTACTCCCTTCTCTGAAGACTTTTCCAATAAGAAAATATAAAGAAGGAACTTCAAAGGAGTAAAAGAAGGGAATGAGCTATTTCATATTTCAATAGAGAATTTCAAGAAGGCAAGAGTGAACAAAATCATCAGATGTTTCAGAGAGATCAGGAAGCATAAGGATCAAAATGTGTCTCTTGTATTTGAGAATTAGAAAATCTGTGGTAATCTCCTGGTACAATTTCAATGCAAAGGCATGGGCAGAAACAATTTTGCAATGATTGCACATTGCATAGTGATACATAGTTGCTGAAGAAATATCTGTTTAATTGAATTGAGAATAAGTGTTCTTTGAGAAAATAAAGACAAAAAATGTAAACTGTGCTTAAAAGAAGTCTGTAAGAGAAGGTAAAGTGTGGGCACTGTTAGGGGGAACATGGGTTAAATAAGTTTATTTTTTAAATGAGAGAAATTAATCATAGTTTAAAAACATGCTGCTAATAGAGAAGAAAAGTTTCACATGGTGAAAGAGAGACAACACTAGCAAGATCTTAAAGGGGTGAGACGGTTTGGGATCAATGACACAGATAGAAGGGCTAGACATCTCATCCTGAGATTAAATTAGATTTTTATTGATGGTAGATGCAGGTGTATTTTCAGAGATGGGCAAGAAGTTTAGAGAAATAATGTCTAATGAATTTAAATTTCTATTAATCAAGAAACTAAGTCATCTGCAAAAAGTCAGGGTGGGTAGTGGGGAAGCAAAGAAGGGAATCTGAAGATAGTAAAGATTTGGAAACACTTTTAAGAACTGGAAATAGAAATTTACCAAGGACAATTAAAAGGATGGGTGGGACATATTGAAGATTCAGATTCAACTTATAAAATTATCTATTAATGTGCCCAAATGCTTAGTATTTTATAATTTTCTTGGACATACTTTAAAATTTTTCCAAGTTATTTATCTTCAGTGATTAAAAAAAGACAAGGAGGATGGATGAAAGCTATAGTGACAATTTCTTATGTGTATGGATCTTATTATTTTCAGAACTCAATTTAAAAGTTTTAGATTGGAAGCAATATTCAGTATTATTTTTCTTTAGTAAAACTGCTCAAATATAACTTGTATAAATGAGATATTACTTTTGTTCTCTGAAGCCTCATAAAATGTGTGTGAGGTTGATTTAACCCTCCATGATCCTATATAATATTGATGATCAAATTTTTCTGATCTCATAGTTCTGATGCTGGCTTCCTGCTTCCATTTACTTAGTCTAACGTGTAGACAACGCACCATCCTGTTCCTATTGCCCATGTTTCATATCATGTTAACCCAGTTGTGGATTTTGCTCTTTTTCCCTAATGGCCATTAAAAACATTCACAGAGGCCTGTCTGTGTAGAGAGGACTTTGCTAAAGGTTGGTGTATTTGTCAGGGTTCTCTAGAGTAACAGAATCAACAGGAAGTATGATTATAAAAAGGGATTAGATTGACTTGCATGACCAGAAGCTATATAGTCCACAATGGTCATCTGCAGGCTAGAGAGCTGGAAGAACCAGTGGCTGTGCAGTCCAAGAGGCGGAAGCCCCAGAACAAGAGGGATCAATAGTGCTACTCTAATCCAAGACCAAGGCTTCTGGAAACTGCCTGGAGAATCACTGGCAGAGTCCAATTTGGAAGAGTGAAGAAGTAAGAGTTTGATATCCTTAGATGACTGAAGCAGCAATCAAGAACCCATTCAAAAAGAGTCCAGCTTTCATCTGCATCTGCTTCCTTGTTCTTCCAACTTTTATTCCATCCAAGCCACCATCCTATTGGGCAGTGTTGCCCATGCTTAGGGAGGGTCTCCACTTCAGTTCACTAGCTAGCCCACATTCCAATCATTCCTAGACAAGCCCTCATTGTTACACCCAGAAGCCTCTTAACCATTGGCTTCTCTTAATTCAATCAAGTTGACAATTCAAATTAACCATTACAGTTGGTAATATAAAGGAATTCATATCATATCACAGTAACATAAAATAACTCAACTGGATTCCTGTACTTTTCTTATTCTTCTCACTTTTTGTCCTCTAAGGAGCAAAACTTCAACTCTTCCCACTCTTTAGTGGCTGAGCAATTTATCTTTCTATATCCCCTACTGCCAAATTCAGCCTGAATAACATCTTGGCCTATCTAAACTCAATGAAGTGCTCAACAGGACAAATGGCCTTCCTTTTTTTTTTTTTTGTTTTTCAGGGCATATCATTAAAAATCTTTTTTCTTGTAAAGAAGATGGGCAAAATACTACTATCTGAGCTGGAAGAAAACTTAGGCTTAGTGCCATGGTGAATCCCTTATAATTCCAGTTACTGGGGGAACTGAGGCAGGAGGGTTGCAAGTTCAAGGTCAGCCTGGGCAACTTAGCTAGACCTTGTCTCAAAATTTAAAAATAAATAAATAAATAAAAAGGGCTGGGGTGTAGCTCAATGGTAGAGAACTTGCCTAGCATGTGTGAGCTACGTTCATCTCCAGCACCTGGGTTCAATCCACAGCACTGCAAAAAATAAAATAAATAATAAAGAGAAAAGAAAACTAAGATGCTACTTCACAGCTCTGTGTTTTACTAAAATGAATGAATTCTCATGGGGAGAAGTCATATGGTTTTTATACTCTTGAGTTTTTATACCCTTTTGTATAGCTGTCTATAAAAATATCCAAAAGGTTTAAAATGTCTTCTGTATAGTCTATAAAAATGCCCCAAAATTTCGGAGCAGAACATATTTTTCACTAAGACATTAATTTAGATTGATGTAATTGATAAGGATCTTATTAACATTCACAATATACTATCTCACATATCCTTAAAAATCCCTATGTTAGATTTAGTAATGCTCTTTCCCAAGAGGAAAAAAATTGTTTTGGTAACTACTTATCCCATTTTTCTTAGATTAATGGTGCTTTCCTGTGACACAGACAATAAGGTCTTATATCTTTCCCTAAGTGGATCTGTTGAGCCCATGGAGGGAATCAAGATGTTTTGGCTTGTTGCATCAAACCTGCCACTAGCCGTTTATATCAGCTAGATATGCTAGTTATGACATCACTGAACCTAATTGTTCATTTGCCTCCTTCTGGGGATGAAGTAAAGAAGGAAAAGAAACAATTGGAGAATAGTGTAGAAGTGTAAAAAAGAAAAAAAAAAAAGAGGAAAAAATAAAAAACAGGAATGTAGTGAAGAGACCCAATGAATACAAGATAGTGCTCTAGGGATCTGGATAAGGCCAATTGATGGTGAGGAAGAAGTGACAAGCACATGTCACATTCTTTACTCACCTGTTAGATGGTATCTAACACATCAATAAGAATAAACAGGAAGTATTTGAACAGGAGGTTGAGAAGGAGCCTGAGATTTGAGCAAACTAATGTTCTGGTATCTAGGGAAGACACCCTCCTAGGATAAACACAGCAGTCTTTTCAGATTCAGTATGCTTCAGCTGTTAGGTTAATGTAAATTTAGCTTAATGAAAAGGATTTCATGCTTTGACTATAAAATGTGACTAGAAGTCATTACAATAACATTAATAAAAGTAAGATGATAGAATAGCTGAAGCATGGATAGTCTAAAAAATGTCATTACTAAGAGCAGCTATACCCATTGCTGTAACATGGAATTGCAAGGAACAAAGCAAGTGGGGAGATTACCACCTAGATGAGCAACATAAGTGAAGGAGGACTGAGTTTTGGGGAGAAGAGGAAGGGAGTGGCTAGAATGCCGGAAGATTAAGAAAACCGATGGGTTGCTCAGCAGATAAGAACACCAATGGCGATTGGTAACAACATTCTACCTAATGCTCTCTGTGACATTCTGACTCTGAATGCCGGTAGAGTTGTACTTCTGATTTGAACATTGGAAAACTGTAATTAGCAATGACCAGATATTTTCTAGGACAATATGAAAAAACAGGGAATCCTTTAAAGGACAGAAATTAGTTGATAACTTAAAGCAAAAATTAATGGAATATTGATTGGGCTTGAGATATGTGTAAGCCCAATTATTTACAACTGAACTGTGAACACTAAGAACAGTATCTACCATGTATTGAGTATCTATCCTCTACTAGGTTCTTTAGTAGATGTTTTACATATAGAATCTTCTTTAATTTGCATAGTAAGTAAGGTGACTATTTTCTGTTTTGAAAATGAAAGATGTTGAGGTAAATTAGATGCATTCCAAACACTTGAATCTATAATGTGATGTGAAGTTCCAAACTGACAAGTTTGTACAGGAAATTCATGGTAAGCTCCAAGCCCAGGAAAGAATTGCTGTCATCTGCTTGGGGCTTTATAAAGGAGGTTAAGACTTGAGCCAAACCTAGAATATTAATAGAAAAGTAATTAACAAAATCTCATCCTCGCCTTACTACTTTTTCAAGTACTAATCATTAGCCGATATTATTATGCTAAACAAATGAACAGAATTTCAAATCTCTTGGAGCTTGTGTGCTAGTGGTGGAAGTAGGTCATAAAAAAGTAGACAAACAGTAATTTCAGGTAATGATATTGTTACCAAGAAAATGTGATAGTGAAATGAGGGAAATTAACTTTAATTTGGGTGGTCAGAGATTTCCCCATGGAGACAAAATTTGAGATGATCCTCAAGCATTAAGAAGAAGGCAGCTTTTTGGGGTTGGAGATGTAGTTCAGTGGTACATTACTTACCTAGCATGGGTGAGACCCTGAATTCAATCCCCAGTGACACACATACACACACACAGCTCTCTGAAGATCTGGCAGAGAAGCATTTCAGAAAAACCAAGTGAACATTTGGGAAACGATTTGATGGTTAAAATGCTTGTTGAAAGCACATGAAAGACTACAAAAAGAAAAAGAAAATGGAGACAGACCTCATGGATCAGTGATATTCAGCATTGGAGGGGCACATCTTCAGGGGGAAGATGGCAGGGGGCCACCAAGAGGGTCTGGGTTTTATAGTTTTTAGAAGAGCCAGGTCATGGGAGCAATTAGATCTTTTGGTGAGCCCTCTGGCTGGCAGGGCCAGGTCATGGGAGGAGTTTTGGTGGTGGGGCAACAGTAAGGGAAATTCCCTCCCTGGGGCCTATAGTCCATATCCTTCAGTAGTCCTATTTTCTAGACTTAGAATGTTTCAGAATTGGCAATATTTTGGTGAAAGAAAAGTGTTTGGGTTCATCTTGGTAAATGTTTTTCCCTAACTCCTTTAGTATTCAAGCACTCAGTGGTCCAGCTCACTTCTAAGATCCCACCATAAATATATTGGGTGGTTTCTTGTGTGGAAGCCTCTTGTGGCCTTTTCAGCTTCAGGCCCAGCTCCTAGAGAAAGGCATTTCTCCAGCTATGCTAGGCTGTTTATACTGATAGTTATGATATTCCTCCCACTTGTGTACAAGTGTTTCTTTGCAACTTCTCTCATCAAGCAGTGAAATTCTTTCTCCACATCTCTGAATGTGGGCTAACCTTATGACTTTCTTCACCAAAAGAATTCAGTGGAAGCAACATTGCGGTACTTCTGAACCCAGGCATCAGGAAGCCTTTGAAGTTTTTGCTTTTGTCCTCTTGGAATGTTGCCAAAATCATGTGAATGAGCCCAGTAGTCTCCTTGAGGATGACAGACTACATGGAGACAGAGGCCAAGCTAAAGCCAGCACCAATCTTCAGACTTTTGAGTAAGACCACCGTGGACCACACATCTCTAGTGCTCTCTGGATGATAGCATCCTCTTGAGTGACCCCACCTGAGATCAGCAGGTTGATCACTCTACTTGAACCCTGCTCGAATTTCTGATCCACAGAATTATGTGAAAATAAAATAGTTGTCATTATAAACCACTGTTTGTTATGCAACAATAACTCATTAGGAAACTAGCAATAAAATAAAATAAAATAAATAAAATAAAAAAAGAAAAAACAAAGTAGCTAAGCTCCAGAAGTCTTCCTTTTGGGCTTTATGTACTCTTGCTCTGTTTTTGAAGTAGCTAACTAAATGACTCTTTAAGAGGACTCCTGAAAGGTGCTAGAACATGTTATACTATGTTTTCAACCATTTAAAAATTGTCTCACTGATAATTATATATATCAGCAGAATTGAAAGACTGTTTCTACTCTCTGATGGATAGAGAATTCTCCATTTATTATTCTGACCTGCAGGCATATGATATTGCTAAGTGTGAGCAGGTAGATTCAGGGTCCTTTCTCACTGTTTGGAAACACCTTTTTTTAGCACATGATCTAAATTGTGTGCTACTCACCTAGTATGAGTGTCTGGTGTCATGAGTGCCAGAACCTTGACTACTATTTACCTATCAGTTCCTGATGTTTCAAATACCTGCCATTAGTAATCAAAATGGCAATTTTGTTTTGGGGCATTATGAAGATATAATTGAGAACAACAGAACTCATTAATGAAAGAATCATATGTAATTCTAATGTACCATGTAGCTCTGGTCTTAATTTCTGCTTCCTTCCCACAAAGACTTGGAAGGTTATGAAGACATTGGTTTATGATTTTTTCATTTACATATTTATAATTTGATTATGATTTATTTATGAATTTCCATTGCCCTGGAAAGATTTATTTCTTTTTCCTACAGATTCAGGCTGAATAATTCCTCTTCATTTATAGAGGATGCCTGCAATAGCTCATTTTAGGTAAGTTCTCTCTTTTGGGGGGTCACTATGGTAGATTTATAAGATGGGTTTCATGAAGAGTCAGTTTCTGACAAGAGTCTCCCTTCACCTTACTCATAATGCCACCACTCTACAGTTAGGCTGTGTATCATTTAATCAATATCCTTTTTCCACTCGCCCACCATCATCATCTGTAGTGAAATCTACCTTTTTGCTGACCCACTAGAGATTTGTGGTTTATCTGAGCAATGGCACTTCCATGTGAATTACAACAGTCTCTCAAATGATTTTCTCTATTGTTTGTGCAACGTCTTTACTGTTTGATTTTAATTCCAGCTTTTTTGTACAGTGTCATATCTCTTTTAGACCACCCTCTTTCTGTTCCTAAGCTTGTGTTCCCTTTTAGCCTAGGCACTCAACTTCCTGTTTCCTGTTTGAAGAACAGGTTTCAATTTAGAGTAAAAATAAATGGGATTTCCTGAGTTCAATTGCTGATACTCTTCTCTGTCATTCCCTTGATCACACATCCAGATCTGTACACTTCCCTGTATTCTTTTTGGTAACTAACACACTCACATATTCTTCAGAGATAATGTTTCTAAATATCCTTTAGTTATAGTATTATAATGCATAAACCTGCAAGTATTTTTAGATGTGAGACAGATAAATCCCACTGAGTGCAGATTTATAAATGGTAGATTTTTATAGATTTGTAAATCCAAAATTTTATTTCAAAAATCGTTTTCTATGATTCCATATTCTTAGTTTCTATATGTGAAAGGGTTCCCAGTTCTGGGAATATATACAAAGAAAATGAATTCAATATATTGAAAATACATCTGCATTCCCATGTTTATTACAGCACTACAGCTAAGCTATGGAATCAGTCTAGATGTACATTGATATATGAATGGATAAAGAAAATGTGGCTTATAAACACAGTGAAAATTATTCAGACATGAAAAGATAATGAAATCCTGTCGTTTGTGGTGAAATAGATGGAACTGGAGGACATTATGTTAAGCAATATAAACCAGGCAGAGCAAATACCACATATTCTCTTTCATATGTGGAAGCTAAAAAGTTAAAGTAGAAAAGAACAGAATAGCAATTACTGGGGGCTACAAAGGGGAGTGGGAGGGAGATAGAGGGTAGTTGAATAGTAGGTACCTACATATAGTTAGATGGGATGGAGGAAGTTCTAGTATTTGGCAGAACAGTGGGTGGCTGGTTCACAATAATGGATCATGTTTTATGAAGAACTAGAAGAGAAGGAGCTCAAACTCTTCACACATAAAGAAATGATAAGGACATAGAAATACCAATTATCCTGATTTGATCAGTATGAATTGTATACATGTATTTGAACATAAAACTTCATTCTATAACTACATAAAATTATTATGTGTTAATTAAAAATAAAAATAAAATAAGAGATAGCAAAATATATGAGTGCCAGATGATCAGTGGTGATCTGGAGTTTGTGTGTTGTAAAAAGAAAATAACCACTAACTTGTTAGCAGAAAAAAAAATCCACAAATGTGAAAGTGTAAGAATAAAATGAGTTATAAGTCTTAGAGTTTGTAGGACTCTAGTCTAAATTTCAAGAGATTTGGAAGAGTATGAAGACATTGAATATTATTTATGAGGGCTTCCCTTAGTAAAATAAATATACCCTAAAATGATATTATAAATTCACAGGTCTGATTTGGTCAACTAATCATTTTATATATATTACTTGAATGACACAAGTCCTGTATATATATATATATATATATATATATATGAACATATATATTATATATATAATATATATGTAAAATATATATAATATATAAATGTATGTATTATCGCTATGAAACTTTAATATTTACAGAAGCATGTAGAGCATTAAATTAATTATTTTATTTTGGGTTCCCACAAAAGCAGACTGAGAAAACAACTTGAGTATTCTAATTGGGAGATGATCTTAGGAAATAGAAGAGGAGTAGACAAAGTGAAATGGGAAAGGGAGGAAGGCCAGTAAAGGGTGTGTTAATTAATGGGTTGCTACTGTAGACAACTGAGACTCAGTCCTACTGGGGACTTCTGAGGAATTCTGTAGATTTGTAGAAATGTACTTTAAAAGTGTTCCCCAAAACTTTATTCTTTTCCTTCATCTATTTGTTTAGTTCTAGGCCAATTAATATCATACTGTTTTATACCAGTTGTATAGTATAGATTTCTAGTAGAATAGTATATATATTATAGAATATTATATATATATTTATATAATATTTATCATATTTTATTTATTGTAATTTATATAATATAATTTATTATATTATTATATTAATTATATATATAATATAATTATATATAAATATAATTATATTTATTCAACTAGAATGTAGTAGAATAAATATAATTCTTTCTTCTATGCAATTTTTAGAATAAGCTGATCAAGATCCATTTTTAAAAAGTTTTGGAGCTAGGGTAGAGTTCAGGAGTAGAACACTTGTCTAGTACATTCAAGGCCACAAGTTCGATCCTAAGGAACACAAAAGCAAAAACAAAACACCCCAACCCCTGCCAAACAAAAAGGGGATTTGAATCAGAATTGCTTTGCTTTATAATATTGAGTCTTTGTATCTAGGGACATGATATGTCTCAATTTGTTGGGTAATTTTTGTATATGTAGAAAAAGTTATAAGTTTGACTGTTTGCTAGCAAAGGAGAAACATAGGGGACTCTTGTCCTAGAAACTGTGATCCTGCCCATCAGGGTCTTATTAAAGAGGAGATTCAAAGACTACATTCTATATGTTCTCTATAATTCACTTGTTGATTTGGGCGATAGTCATATCTTAGATCTTCTAGTGCCATCCAAGCCTGAATTACTTTGTTCCTGTGGTGGGTGTGTGCTAAAGACAGATAATTCTGCCTAGGATGGGGGAATAAAGGTAATCCTGTTTCCCCAAGATTAGGGAAGCAAAGATTATGGAGAGGGAGAGAGAGAGGAAGAGAAAGAAACATGTCCGTTTTAAAAATAAGTCACAGTGGTAGAGCAGCAAGGGCCATATTCAAAGCCTAACATGACCACTGTTACATTTCCCCACTGTCAATTTCTGCATCCCATTTTTATGGGAAATGGACGATGATATCTTCAAGCTGCTTCATGCTGAGAGTGGGCGAAGCTAGGAAGAAGTGGGGAAGTGACCCAAAGTCCTTGTTCTCTATCAGGTGGGGTATGGACAGTGTAGGGTATTCAGCATTAGAGCAATCCAAAGGTCCATGGTGGCAGTTGGCAGGTGTCTAGACAAGGCATACGTAGGGCAGGGATCATGCTCTGACAGACCAACTCCAACTGCAAAATTGTATAATCTCCCAGTTTCTTGATAAGGTTTATCCAGATATCTGCTTTTAACAATGGACTCCCAGTAAGACAGCTAGATACAAGCTACTTGACTCAGCTCACTGACTCCAACACCTTGTATTTACTGTATAGGTATATCACAGTGGCTGTTTCATAGTCAATGTGACCCCACAGAACTCATGTCTTCTTGCTTTTAATCCATCATTAGAATTCCCTATGGAAACTTGCTTGGGTAACATTTTGGACTCCAATAAAGGCTTTAGTCCCACAAGTTCTTCTGTCTCTCTCATTTTCCTCCCATTGATTTCAGTGCAGGTCCTGGATGTGTCTCCTCTTCTTATAGACCTGTAAAACATGCTGACTTCTTTCAAAGATCTGTACGTAATAAAACCTTTTCTGTTTTTTCCTGTGTTTTGTTGCTGTCCCTCTTTTGTGTCTTACCTGACCAACACATCTGAACCCAACTTCTTGTCCCCTCAGAGTTGTTCTAGAGAATGACTATCTTGGTAGGAATAAAATAGATTAGATCAGACAAGAGTCACACTTATGTCTGTTAGAATGAGTAAGTTTCCTGTGAGTGAGACACCTGGTCACATGTAGATACTTAGGCATTAGGTCATCCACCAAGATAAAGAGGAATCCCATGAAAAGTACACTGTAAACACCCACAATCAGCTCTCCTGGAGCCTGGAAGGGCAGGGCTAGAATTAAAGCTACTTGCAGAGAGAGACCTCAAGACCAAATTAGAAAGCATTTGCAACAACCTGTTATCAGTAATGCCTAAGAAAGCTATTCATTTTGGTTAGTGACAGGCAAATTTTTATCCCTTCACATTCTCTTCAAACCCCTTTTATTAGCAGAAGACACAATTTGGCTGTTCTCTTTTCTCCCTTTTCCTTGGAGCCTAAAGATAAAGCTTTAGTTTTTTTTTCTCTTTATTTATTTTTAAATGTGTAGTTCTGGGGATTGAACCCAGGGGTACTCTACCACTAGCTATATCCCCAGTCCTTTTTATTATTTATTTCAATACAAGGTCACACTAAATTGCCCAAGCTGGCCACAAACTTAAGACCCTCCTGCCTCAGCCTCCTTCCCAAGTTGCTGGGATTACAGGCGTGTGCTACTGCTTCTATCCTGACTATTTTAACTATATTTTACTTTCCCTTTGGGATCTCTCAATCTAATTTCCACTATCCTCCACTACACACTAGTCCTTTGAAATACACTTTTCTACCTTTAATGTTTTGTCTCAAAAATAACTATAACTGAAAAAATACTTTTAGTGAATACTAATAGATACTAAAGAAAATGTGAGTTGACCATCCCTCATCCAAAAATACAAAATACAAAATGTTCCAAAATCAGAAAGTTTTTGAGCACCAATGTGATGCTGCAATCGAAAATCCCACACCTGACTTCATGTGATGGATCATAGTTAAAACACACTAAAAAAACTGTATAATGATAAACAAGATATGACTGTTGGTATCAGTAGCCATATCTTGCTTATAGTGGCTATAGATAACATCCACACATTAAGAGGTCAATATAGAGCTGAGGAATATAGGATAAGTAATAAGGCAAGCTGTGTGATAGGAATTGGAAATGCATTGTGAGAAGCTCTAAGAGATAAATAAAACTGAAACATCAAAATAAATGGCTCTGCGGATTCTTGCTATAAATTCAGGCTATGCCAAATCACTTGCATATGTGAAATTTTATATCTCTACTTGGGCACATTTTCCTGGAATTCCCTTTTCTCTGCTACTTTTTTCCCACCTAACTGAAGTCTTTCTTATGATCCATACAGTGGACATGTTTTCTTCCTGTAACATTTCAGGTCATATTGTTAAAAATTACCTTTGCCAAGACCCAGATTAATTACTACATTTTTAAAAAAGTCCTCTCTACTCTTCTATGACCCCATGGGCCTTGAAATCCCCCATTCTAGTACTTATTACATTGTATTATTACTTTCATCTTTTTATTTCTGTTCCCTCCATCACTGTGAACTTCACCATCCATACATATTTGTCATCTGGAGATGAGTAGTAAATATATGTTAACGAACACACTGTAGTATCCAAATACCTTGACTCACCTGAATGGAGCTTCTGAATTCTTCAGCTATCCATTCATTCCATCAATTTATTTATCCTTTCCAACTAATCATTCTACCTATCCATCCGTCTGCTCCACCATTCATTCCATTTATACCTTAAACCAAACGTCTATTTAATCCATCTGTTCATTCCATCATCCTATTCATATATCCCCTTTATTCTCTTCATCTATCCATCCAATCCATCTATTCCATCTATCCTATTCATCCATCCATATAACACTTAATATACACAGTGACTGGCACTAGAGATAGAAATGAGAAAGATACAATTTCTGGTTTCAAAGGACTCATAGGGAGGAAGTGGCACAAGCTAAAAAATATAAATCTCTTCTTTTTTTTGTAGTAATCAAAGTAAGAAGCTACAATAATATTATTTTTGGTTAACTATATTCTTATTTTTCAAAAATACAACAAATATTTGTTTACAAGTGAAGGAAGGTTTTACTTTTGAGGGGAATTTAGTGCCATATAACAATTTTTTATAGCACAAGAGATAACATTAAGGTGCTGGAAAAGTATAGAAGTCTGCTTTTTCCATTAGTCCAGTCTTTTACCATTAGAACTCTTAGATTTTTAAGGCAATCGTGAACAAATGTGTTGTCTCCTAATATAATAAAAGACAGCTCAATTACTATACAGAGATTTACTCTGTACAAATGATGAAGCAAAATATATTAGCATATTTTAATGTTTGTGGTTTTTAAAATGTTATTTCATCTACAAATAACTACCTTAATTTAGAAAATAGTGAAACAAAATTTTAATCTTGAATACAAGCAAGCTTTTAACACATTGTATTATTGCAGTTGAAAAGAGAACAAAGGATGAGCCTCCTACCTCATGTGGGAAAAAGGACCAAGCTTTGACTTTCTTATCAGAAAATATGAATATGGGAAGTAGAAGTGAGGCCGTGATGGCATGCTGTGCATGAACACTGGCCTTTAACAAGACTTCTCTATCTACTAGAAAATATGGTTCCATGAAAGTCAGCTTCCCACTGATCAGATGACTAATTCCTCATCCCAGAGGTCAGTGTGAGCCCAGGTGTACTCAAGTGTTTCTTTAAGATTCACAATGCCATGTCCCCACCCTGGATAGAATCCATCTTTCTGTTTATGAGCTAAAGATAGAAGATTGGACAAAGTATTACGTTTACATTTTGTAAGATGTTATTTTATCTGTTGATGAGATTATTGCTATGATTCTGAGGCTTAGAAGGTTGAAAAAGAATATGTAATTCTCAACTATAAATTTTTTTAAAAACTTATTGGCTATATTTTTATATTTTAAATAGGATTATAATGCTCAATATTAAAGATAAACATATTTGTGTTCTGTTTATCCTGTCTTTGCTAGACCTAGATAAATGTTCTTATCACTGAGTATTTTCCACTAATAAATAAACCACATTTAAAGCTGTAATCAATTTCCATTTCTTTCAATATGATGTGCATGTACTTCAATGAAATTTCTAAAAAAAATTATGTTTCAAGACTGTAAATGCGAAATCAAATAATCATTGTAAAATATCACTAAAATATCCCAATGGAAGAGATAAAATTTAAACCTAAACAAATATTTCTCTAATTTTACTACCAAAAGTTATCTAAAGCCAACTGGCAATATCTTAGTTCTTTAAAATTGTGATCTTACATTTAACAAGATCTTACATTTCTCCTGTTTTTACCATCTGCTTTTATCAACTGGAATAGACTTAATGATGGGATTTGAGTTATCTGTGCTATTCATGTACATAAAAATCCATGCTTGTTATAAATATGTATTTACAAAGAAAAAAGAGACCCAAAACCCCAAAGCTGAAAAGATACTGTAAAACTTTTCATCTGAAAGCTCATTATGGGGGTGGGGGGGAAGAGATAGCAGCTAAATGAGAAAATTTGCTACCACAAAAACACAGGCAGCAATTAACAAAGAGAGAATCACTGCTTTATTCTATATTTACTCTAACTGAAAGGTTAAATTAAGGCTCAGAAAAAGTTAAAATATTTTCGTTTTCAGCAGATTAGAAAATAATGACATCTTGCTGTTTTCTTTGGCTTTCTATTACTAACCCTCATCCTTCTGAAAGTCGCATAGCATAGCATATTCATTAATTCTTTGAGACTACCATAGAACTTACCCTTGTAAAATATGTAATCAATTTATCCTTTGACGAATCAATGGAATATTCTTTAAAAATATAACCAAGGAATTTGACAATTATAAGCAATATTTCACAATGAAAACAAGAGCACAATAATTTGTGCAAATATGTTACTAGCAATTATAATAACTTCTGTATTTTCAAATTTTCACTTCTCCTAATGTATTTCCTCTTTCCTAGAAGTTCTTTGTACTTTTCCTCTAATCCCTTGTTCATTCTTTATCTCTGGGTGGATTCTACCAGGCAAAGAATAAGAAAGCTTTAAGAAACTAACAAGCACTGTGCTAAGCACTTTTACAATCTCAATCTCAGAGCATTGCAGAGTAATGTTAAGAGGCCAGTTGTCTGTGGCTCTTTTGGCCATAGATGAAATAGGTCATGGTGGATGCTTATTTCTGCTTTTCTCTGTTAGTTTCCTTACAGCTGCTTCAATTAACTTGTATCTTTAAAAAAAAAAAATTTCCATTGTTTCACATCATGACTGAAAGACACCTGCTTCATTGTAGAAATAAAGAAATTAAGGGCTACTAGGAAAAGCCTGGCAAGGACTAATGCCACAAACAATAGTCAGATTTCCCCTGTTGGGTCATCAACAACTTATACTTATAGCATTTGTAAATACACCCAAGGGGCTACCATAGCATGAGAAACAGCCTGTGTGTGTGTGTGTGTGTGTGTGTGTGTGTGTGTGTGAAGAGAGAGGGAGAGGGAGAGAGAGACAGATAGACAGACAGACTCTCTAGCACTTCAGTGAACAACCAGGGAGGAAAATGGGCGAAGAAAGGTTTACTGCCAGTGATTAACACCTTAGGGTCAGTAAGGAGTAATCCAGGCAAAGATGAAGTGCAAACAGAATATAAAAAAATATGGAAAGTATGTGACCTGACAGGAGAAATCAAACTCACATAAGAAATAGACAAAGAAGAACATCTCTGAAGCATTTTTCTCCCCTAAAGAAAATATCACCGATTTTATAAAAAGATAAATTCTGAGACCTCTGAAAGTGTTTATTTTTATGACCTTATATTTCCTTTAATTATCTTATAGGATTATTATGCCCCACTCTGCCTGTTTTTCTTTTTTGTCACGAACCAGGATGGTCAGTACTTGGTTTTTTATTCAATTGTGGGAGCCTCTCTGATACTAGTTTTGTTGCATAGCAATATCTGACTATGGAGCTGAAGCGACCATGGCAGACTCAGAACTCTTCAGTCTTGCCTGAAGAATTTCAAGTGAGTTGCACATAGTTGCAGGCAGAAAGGGGTTCCTCTCAGATAGGAGAGGCCAATGGGCGCCTCCTGCTTCCAGTTTTATTGGAGAACCCAGGCAAGTTTTCAGAGAGTCCCTCCCAAGTCTACCTTTCAACTTTTGACTAACAGCAGGATTGCATTGACCTTCAAGTCCCTGCTATGCATGGTATTACCCCATGGAGGGGATATTTTACTATTAAAGTACATGCCAAATATCTAAAGACAACTCTGGGTCACGTTGGCCCATGCTGACCAGTTCTAATTGGAACTTTTTCTTACAGATTTTATGGTTAGGAGGTTTTGCTTCCAATTATTGTTGTCTTCCTGAGTCCTGGAATTTGGTCTAGATAAGGGTCATCAAACTCCTTCCGCCATCAGGGTAACTTGTGTTCTTCTTCTATGCAAGGTGGAGGAGTCTTTAGGTCTGCATTTCTTCTGCAGATAATAGGTTATTTGCTGAGGAATGTAGTATATCCTATTGACTTAAATCAGAACAGGGCCACAGTGACCTTAGGTGAATTGCTTTTTATTTTTTTATTTTTATTTTATTTAAAAAGTTTTTTAATTTGTTCTAATTGGTTATATATGACAGTAGAATGCATTTTGACACATTGTATACAAATGGAGCATAACTTCTCGTTCCTTTGGCTGTACATGGTGCTGAGTCACACCAGTAGTGTAATCATACATGTATATGGAGTAATAATGTCTGTCTCATTCTACCATCCTTCCCATCCCCACTGCCTCACCCCTCCCCTCACTCCCCTCTGCATAATCCAAAGTTCCTTCATTTTTCCCTCCCTGCCCCTCACTATGGATCAGCATTCACTTATCAGAGAAAACATTCGGCCTTTGTTTTTTTGGGATTGGTTTATTTCACTTGGCATGATATTCTCCATCTCCATCCATTTACCTGCAAATGCCAATCCCCAGCACCAGAAAAAAAAAAAAAAAAGGAATCATGGGGGTGTCAGCACAGTTGGCCTAGTCTATAGAATCATCCCACAACTCATGTCTGTGGGCTACCTATCAATTTTTGATTATCAAACAGTTATCTTTTTTTCTCCCTCTTTCTTCTTTCTTTGGTATTTGCTTTTAATTTCTTTTGTTTTAAATTGTCACTCAGAAAATTATTTGTGCTCATTAACTGATGGCTTGGAAGAGTTCATGATATGAAAGGGAGAATATGAGGAAAAAATGTGTCACTTCTCTGGCCAGGGCTACCTTTATGTTTACCAATGACTGTGTTCATGGGAATAGAAAATAGTTTGTTGGTATTATAGACAAATGGTTCAACTTCAGTCACTTAATTAAAATGTTGAAACTTAGGTGTAAATAGCAAAAATGGATACCAGTGGCTCAAACACAGAACATTTACAATAATCAAAGATTTTACTTGATTTGAAGTTTAAATAAGCTTTTTATATTTCACATAAGTGACATAGGCTTAAAATTTTTTTGGAATTCTTATTTTTTTTTTCTTAACTGATTCTAAAATTAGAATAATATGCCATCCCCAACATTTTGAACACTAATTTTGGGTTTTTAGATCTGTTGTCACTCAGCCTATTAATTTTATTTTTCTTTTGTGGTTCCGGGAATTGAACCTGGAGTGCTTTACTACCAAGTTATATCCTCAGATCTATTTTTATTTTTGAATGTGAGACAGGGTCTTGCTAAATTGCTCAGTCTGGCCTTGAACTTGTGATCCTCCTGCCTTATCCTCCCAAATTCCTGGGATTACAGGTACATGCCTCTGTGCCTGGTTCAACCTGCTAAATTAAACAACGTTTTTCCCTTTGCTTCTTTTTTTTCTTTTAAATCCCATTGCACTGTGTGCATTGCTGTAAGCCATATTCAATACTTTCTGCAAGGAGACAGGCATAAATAAACAGGAAAATATTTATTCAGCACTCACATTGTCCCAGACATTTTAGTAGATATTAAGATTATAAAGATAAATGTCCATAGTCTGGGAAGGGAGAAAAATATTTTAACAAATTATTATGACGTGGTAAGTGCAGAAGTAGAGGTCTTCTAGGAAGGTATCAGAGAAAGAGCGGCAAAGGAAATTTGCCAAGTACTTATTTGTGCTGAAGAGCAAGGACTGTGGTAAGAGGAATTCCATGTGCAAACATATGGGACCTTTAGAGAAGAGCTAGTCAGACCGGCTGGGCTATTACGTATGGTATAATTCCTTGTGACGGCAGAAGCAAGAGTAAATTATTGCTAGAAAAGCCTAGGGGTAGGACTCAAGGTCTCTTTGGGCAAACATGACCCTTTTAATTCTTGTATTTTTTCCAATTTTTTTTTTTTTTTTCAGAGCTGGGGATTGAATTCAGGGGCACTCGGCCACTGAGCCACATCCCTAGCCCTATTTTTATTTTATTTAGAGACAGGGTCTCACTGAGTTGCTTAGCACCGTGCCCTTGCCGAGGCTGGCTTTGAACTCAGGATCCTCCTGCCTCAGCCTCCCTAACCGCTAGGATTGCAGCATGCGCCACCACTCCCAGCAAAGTATTGTTTGTTTGTTTTTTCTTGCGGTGCTGAGGATTGAACCCAGGGCCTTTGCTTGTGAAACAAGCACTCTACCAACGAAGCTATATCCCCAGCCCTGAATTATTCTTATATTTCTTGTAGAACTTTTTATATAAAGGATAATAAGATCTATAATCAACGTAATCATTTTTACAAAATAAATGAAGTCCACAAGGAAATCTTGGCTTTCCCTCAGAGTTAAAATTCATATCTAGATGCCTAAGACATTTATCACTGTGGTTTAATATGATACACAGAGAGATGGACGGTTAGTGAAAATTGGGATGACCTTGAAGGTCTAAGCTAAGACAGTTGTAGTTTTTATTTTTTGATCCTTATCGCTGGTCTTTGATGTTATGACAATTATCAAATAGTGATTTGAGAATGAGGAATACTGTGATTTGAGGGGAGTCTTACCATTTTTAAAATAGCAAACAATTTGTACAGCCCTAAGATGATTTTCAGCAATGTGCCCTGATTGGGTTCTGGGTTGTTATTTCAGCATTACATTATTTTCTGTTTATTATTGTATGTCAAGACAATTAAATGCTATAAGCATAAACCTGCCTATAAGCCATGACTGGGCTAGTGGCAGCCCAGGAACCAGAGCATGGTGGATATAGCATGGTTCATATTGGCTACTCTCATGACTAACTGTGGAGCCTGCAGTTAGATTGACTTTGTCAATCTGTCGGATCATAGCTATTTTATTAATTGAGATTTGTATGACCAAGGTAAAACTCTATCTAAAATATAATTTCTATGGGTTATCCATTTAGGCTATCACTCCTATCCTGTACCCTACTGCTTGTGTTACAAATCTAAGAGCTCCTAATTACCTCTGCATTCATACCATATGACCCTGATTGTGCATGAAAACAGATATTTTTCTGTATGAGAAAGAGAGATGTATTTTAAGGGTTTCATGTAGAAACTCAAATCCAATTTTTCCATTGCTTCCATTAACAAACAGATAGATGTTTCCATAGAAAATATGTTTGCCCCAATGAATAAGAAAAATCCTGTAAAGTAACCATGTTAAATGAAAATATTATGAATATTTCCCTAAAAAATGGAAAGATTTTCATATTATCTTTAGAGTATTTCTTTGCATCGAGAATTTTTCAAAGATGACCTATAAACTACAGAACCCAGTCTAAATGTTCAGTATGACATCATTTGTATCAACAACTTCCTCTTTACCACTCTTCCCATCGAAATCTCTGCTCAGGTCTTATGCTTTTCCTGCCTGTCCCTGAAAATGCTATGTGCTCTTGTCTCAGGACTATGCATTCAAACTTTCCTCCTTCTATTCCTAGCAAGAGTCTATTCACTTTTCATCCCATCCTTCCTCCTATTTTTATTTATATGCACTGAATATCTACTACACTTACCCTTACATATTACATTATTTCATTCTCAAAATAGCCCTATGACATAAGTATCCTGATTCATGGAGGTTAAGTAAATTACTTAAGGTTGTATAGCTAGTAAAGTAATAGAGGCCAGATTTATATCAAGAGCTTTCCAAGTCAAGGACAGGAGCTCTTAACTAAGGCAAAACCACATTTAAGCCAGCATATTTTCCTACTGTGTGAAACTCTCTTGAGTCTCACATGTAGAATTAGTTTCCCATATCACATTGTTTTTTTTTTTGTTTTATTTTTAAAATGTTTTTAGATGTGGATAGACCTTTATTTTATTCATTTATTTATATGTGGGGCTGAGAATCGAACCCAGTGCCTCACATATACCAGGCAAGCGATCCACCACTGAGCCACAACCCCAGCCCTCCATCTCACATTGTTGATACAGCATCTGTACAACAGCATATGTTAGGTTCTAAGTGTGTTGGTACTTTGATAACTTCATTCACTATGTTTAGTGTCCTGGCTATTCCATATGTTAGAGTCTTGACACAAACTTGCTAATTGGAAATCATTACAAAATAGAACACAAAACAAAGCATTGTGTCAATTTCCCCACTCACTCCTATGAGATATGTAGTCTCTTTGATTTAGCCCCAGTTCATGAATGAAGAAAAATGCTTTGAACTCCACACAAGTTGTGTTTCGTGATGGGACTATAAGGTAGAGGTTAACTCAGAATTTGGATTTAGACAACTGTGGTTAAGATCTGGCTCAGACATTTTTGATCTTAGGAGACTTACTTAACTTCTCCAAGTTTTAGTTTCTTCATTCACAGAATGAGAGGTACACTTGTACCTAGCTTATATATAAAGTCGTAAGGATTAAATGAGATAGTATGAAAATTAGGCTTAGCAAGCAGCTATTAACTACAAATTTTACAATATATACATGCTTTATGGTAGAAACTGTTAGGTCTTTGGGAAACAGAGATCAATAAAACATCATTCCATCATAGTAAACTTTCAGCTTACTGTAGGTTATAACTGCCATGTGGATTAAGTATAATACTGAGTTGTATACATGAACACACAGTAAAGGGACGGCCTATTTTTTTCCCTCTGAAAATCAAGAAAGATAGTAGAGGGGAGAGAGTATATCTGAACCTCCTGTTCTTGCTGTGATTTTTTGTGCAAACCTAAAATTGCTCTAAGAAATAAAATGAGTTGTTTTATTAAAATGATTTATTTTTGTAAATATATTATAATTTGTGTATAATTATAATAAATAATATATTTGTAATCACATAAAATGTACATTGTAATTTAATTTATTAAAATTAATTTTTATTTTGGTTAAACTGAATAAAAAAGGATCAGGGGAGACTCTTCAGAATCCTGAAGAATGAGGTAGGAGAGGACATCTGAGGAAATGACAGAAATGAGGTCTAGAAAAGCTGGATGGATATAGGTTTATTTGGTGCTCTCCAATACGTCATTTTTTTGATATTATAATGTAATTTTTATGGAAATATCATGGATGGAAATAATTTATTTCATATTTTGTGTTCTCTAACATTATTATTTTCATTTAAAAATAAAATTGTATTATAAATTATTTATTAAAAATAAAAAATAATTTGCAGAAATATTTGCATGTGACAGAGAATTCATATCCTTCATTTTCAAAGATCTGTAGTAAAATCAGCGTTAAAGAGAAACTCTATAGAAAATGGGTAAAATGCATGAGCAGACATTTCACACACAAAAAAGTAAGGATAATCAGTATATGAACTGTTGGAAGTCCTAGTAAGCATAGGTATTGCTTGATATGATGCTATGATAGCATTTTTATTTGTCAAATTAATTAAAATGTGTAAAAATATATACATATAACATATAATGTATAATATATATTATATGTATTATTGCAATCATTATTGGCAAAGGTTTGATGAAATGGACATAGTCACAACCACAATTTGGCAATAGGTATCAAAAGTCTTAAAAGTACTCACAGATAGGGCTGGGTTCAGTGATGCATGTCTGTAATACCAGCTACTAGGGAGGCTGAGTCAGGAGGATCCCTGGAGTCCTGGAGTTCAAGACCAGACAGGGCAACATAGTAAGACCTCATTTAAAAATAAATTCACTGCTTTAACTCACCAAATCCACCTTACAAATTTATCCCAAGCAAATAACCATGTATGGGCACATGGATTTAGTTGCACATGTTCATTGGAGCAACCATAATAAAAAAGAAAAACTGGAAAAAGTAGCATCCAATAATAAATAATTTATTATATAAATGAAATTTGATACACTCACATAATGGAGTACTATGTATTCTTGAAAATTATTTTTTAGAATGATAATGATGAGGAGATATTGATAATAGGAGGTTACAAAATAGTATACATACACAACTTCATTAAAGTGCATAAATGCATAGAAACAAGACTAAAAGAATATATATGTATGTTTATAAAAATGTTAGATTAATTTACAGACCTCTGGAGGATAAATTTTCTATTTTACTTAAGTTTTTCTAAAATTTTTTCTTTATAATGAAACATAATCAGTAGTTATTTTAGGAAACATCTGTCTGTTTAAACACATATTTCATCTAGGAAATAGATGTCTTTATATTAAGTATATAGCCACCTTTATATTAAGTAGTATATTTATATTTGTATGTAAAAGACCCTACCTTTGTTCTTGGTATGGAAAAATCACTTAAATATTTGAAAAATGACAGATATTATGGTATTTGTGACTTGGTGTTTATTGATTAAAACTCCATGTATATGTAATTCCTTTTTCATTTAATCAGTGGATTTTACATTGTTTTACACACAGTAAATTCATTTTTTATTTTAAAATGGATTACATTAGTAAATTTCTGGTACTATCCCCATCTGCCACTTTATGTTTTGATGAAACACAAAGATGGCTTTTTTAGAGAAAAGATAGCATTCAGGACTCAGCTTTAGCTCCATAACAAATCTTCCAGAATCAGTGGCTTAAAATAACATTTATTGTTTCTTATGACTTTCTGTGTTGGTTAGATTCTTCTGATCTAGGCTGGCTCGGCTGACCTCTAGGGTCAATTAGTGGTTTGGATGGAGCTGAAAGGTGTAGAAAAGCCTCACGGCATGTCTGGTGGTTGGCTAGAGGTCAGCTAGGCTGAACTTGTCTACATGACTTTCATTATCCAGCATTAATCTAGGCTTGTTCACATAGTGGTGGTTACAGAGTTCCCAAGATCAGCCAGAGAGCATGACGTAAGTGCATTAGCACTTTCAAGCTTCTGCTTGATTCTTGCTTGCTAATTACTGTCTCATTGGCCAAAGCGAGGCGTGCCAACCCTAACTTCAAGGGGAAGAGAAACAAATACCACCTCTTACTTTAAAATCACATTGCAATAACGTGTGCATATAAGGCTAGTAAGAATTCGTTGCTACTTCTGCAATGTACTTAGATTTGTAATAGTGACATTTATTGGTATTATGGAAGATATTTCTATATACACTAAAATGTATTTCAGAATTGAGTATAATTAATAGCTTTGATGTATTTGATTATATACTTAATTATTTTGATATATTTTATTTAAAAAATAGAATGAGTATCCATAGTTTACCTTATTTGCTTACTACATGTGGTTATTATTACATACTGAAGAAAAATAATTCCCAAAGCCTTAAACAATAGTGTGAGTAGTCAGTGACTAAAATATTACCTGGGATTGATAAATCATAAAGATTAAAAAGACAATCTAAAGCAAGATGACAATGGATTTTGGATGACAAAGTTATGGAGCTTGGATTTTATCCTGTAGACAATGTAGACTCTGTAAGACTTCTAGGCAGAGGAATAGCAAAGTTAGATTCACATTTCAGAAAGCTAAATCTGGAGATGATGTGGGGGGTGAATTTCAAGGGGAGTAATCAGAAGGCTGCTGGAATATACCTGGAAGAAGAAGTTTGGAGAGTAGCAGTGTAGATGAAGAAATGAAGTAAACTTCCCAGGGTTTCAGCTTTAGCTTTAGATTGATGGGTTATAGTAAATGAATAACCTTAGGCTTTTGATTTGCATGTAGGGGAAGATGCTATTTCACCAACAGAATTGAAGAACATAGAGGTGGAGGCAATTAGTTTAGTTGGAGACGCAATGATTTTTAAATTTTTGCGAGGCATTCAGAAGAACTCTATAAGGCAATGTAAATGTAAAGCTAAAGGAAATGTCTCGTCTAGAATTATAGACTGAGACAGTGGTGTGCTGGTAATGCTCTGGGGTATGTGGGGAATCCTGATTTGTAATATTTGTTCCTATTTTATGATAGAAATACTTCTGAATCCAATTTCAAGCAATCAACACAGTATCACTGGGCATGGAGATGGAAAGAGCTTTTGGGAACTGCTGGGAGCTAGCTCCAGCATACCACTGATCATCAATATACTTTGGGTCTGCATATTTTGCCTAAAATAAATATAATGCTCAAAAATCCCAGCATGGAGGGTTTTATCATTCCAGTTTTTCAACTGGGACATAGCTCATCATCAATGAGTACACAGCTAGTGAAGTTAAATGTGGGATTCAAATCCAACTCAGTCTCCAAAGACTCCAAAGTCTTCAGAATTATTCCATGAGATTTTGGTCAATTGCCTTGGCTTATTTTAATTGGTTCTTTCTTCCTGTTACAAAGTCACACAGATTCTGTAATTATGCTTTTATGTTGAAAAGTTATTCTGGAGAAGTAGATAGTATATTGAAATAAGGATAAAAGTTTTTAAACAGAATGTCATTTTCTGGTTCAGGCTCTGATCATTTTTATCAAACATCAATATTAGAAATATTAATTCACGTTATTCTGTGTCTTCCTATACTCTTATACTGGATTCCCTAAAAGCAGAGCCAGAGCCTAAGAGGGAGGGTTCTTTTTTTGTTTGTTTGTTTGTTTGTTTGTTTTTGTTTTTGGTAGGGGAGATTGAACCCAGGGGTGCTTAACTACTGAGCCATATCCCCAGCCCTTTTTATTTTGAGACAGGGTCTTGGTAAATTGCTTAGGGCCTTGCTAAGTTGCTGAGGTTATCTTTGAACTCACCGGTCCTCCTGTCTCAGCCTTCCAAGCTACTGGGATTACAGGCATGCACCACCACACCAGGCTATGATTAGGGGAATTCTTGTTCAAGTCCTTTACTGAGAAAGTTGTTTCAGAAAAGAAAGAATGACAGTGGGATCGAGAACAGATAGGGTGGAGGGAAAAGCTAAGCAATGATGTGGTCTTAACTTCAGACTCAGTTCCTGATTTCACAAGGAAATTCTTACAAATTGTGCCAGTGAATTAATCTTGATATTCCATGTCAGTCAGATATTTGTTCTGGGGTGCCCTGGAAGGAGTGGTGAGAGGCAAACTGTAGGGCAGGAGGCAATTCTGTGCAACAAGGGCAGCTGTGAACCACTGACTCCTATAAAGAGGATCTGGGTGAGGCACCAACAGCATCTGCCGTAAGAGTGGTTCTCAAAGTATGTTCCACCACCGAGCAGCATCAACATAGTAGCATACAACTACAACAAAATGACTTTTAAAATGGCACCCTGACTTATTTGATTGTATTCCTTTCTTTGGGTAAAAAGCTAAATGAATCAGCAAACTGACTTAAGATGAAAACTGTACTTTAAAGAGCAATATAAAAATTTTAACAATATACGAGATAATGAATATTTGAATGAAACACCAAACATATCCATTCAACCAGTATTTATTGAGCTCTTACTGCGTGCCAGGTTTCATACTAGATGTTGGTGATATGGGGAACAAAACAGGCCTTCTGCCTTCCCCCACTAAAAGAATCCTGTAATGGAGTGAATTAAATATCATATACTTACATAACTGCAGCCTGCTGGTCTAGGAGTGGACAGATAACCTAAGATTGGTCAACCTTTCTCTTTCTTCCTGGTTCTTTGATTCTTAAAGGTAAAGATGCAGGGATAAGGGTAAAATGAAAGTTGGCTCCTCTTTTTTCAGGATGGCTGTCAAAATGTTGAACAGTTCCTATTCCTGAAGCTACGGAACCTGCTTTGTTTTCATTCTTTCTGAACTCCAGGTTTCACTTTATCTCTGTGAGCACCCACCTGTCTTCCAGCACATTCCTTCATTCTTAGATTAGCCAGGATGACTCCTGTTGCTTACAACCAGGCTCACCTCAGATTCAAAATATCCAAAGACATGATGGTTTCTGTGAAATACTTAGCATCTCTGGTTCTATTTTTTTTTAACATGTGAAAAAGGACGTGCTTGAACTATACAGTTTTGAATTTCTCTTCTATCTCTAAAAATACATAAGCCAAGTCCTTCTTAGAAGTCTCTAATAATGCTGAACATATGACTATTCCTAGAGGAATAAATTGGGGGCTAATGTACTCTCCCATTAACTATGACTTCTAATTTGGTCTCTTAGCATGCCTTCAGCCTCTGGACCCAGGGGTCCATTTAAGGTCATTTAAGCAGAGGCTACATCTGTGGTATCTGAATAATCTGGGATGCAGTCTGCACTCTTTGGATATTTGCCAACCATATGCTAGATCAAGGTCTGTTGGAATGGCCTCATTTTGAGAGACTAAATGGCAAGAGAAATTAGATCTGAGGAAGGCAAACATAGGTAAAGAGCCCAAGGAATTGGCACAGCTGCATATCGTTAGCAATAATCAAAACTTATCCAGTATAAAAAGCAAAAGGAAGCGAGATGGGGCAGTGTGTATATATATGTGTATGTGAGTTTATTTATATATGTATGTGTCTGTGTAAGAAAGTAAATGTATAATTAAAAAAAATAATAATTTTGTTTCCTTTGACTACTTTCACCCCTCACCCCTGACTTGAATCTTTCTACTGTGTCCCAGTGGATATGTTTGGTGTATTGAAATGATAGAATTTCAGTCTTTGAGGCGGCAACTTCAATACCCCAAACTTAGAGGAAGGCTAAATAATTACATTATTAACATGAAAAAATGCAAAATCTAAGTAGCTGCTGAAGAATTAAGAAGTTCCAAAATAGATCGAAAGATACATGTTTTCTTTCCTCCAGTTATTACATATATAAGACATTTTCTGATTAAAAAGTAACAGTTTTGGGAGATATATGAACTATAAAATCATCTTTAAGTATCTGCAGGGTTCCAGGAATCCTCAGGGATACCTAAATCTGAGGATGTTCAAATCCCTTATATAAAATTGCATAGTATTTGCATATAACCTATGCACAGTCTCCCATTCATTTTTATAGCATTTTAAATTACTTATAATACCTAATAAATATTAATGTTATGCACAGTACATATGCTTTTATACTATATTGTTTAAGAAATAACAAGAAAAATCAAGTTTACAAGTTCAATACAGATACAATTTACAAAAACATTTTCAATTCTTCTCTCACCCACCCCCCACCCCCACAACCTGATTATATATCATCATCCACTTATCAGAGAAAACATTCAGCCTTTGTTTTTCTGGGATTGGCTTATTTCAATGTATGATTACATGAATGGTATGAATCTACATCATGCACAACCATAGAAATGAAAAATTGTACCCTATTTGTGTACAATGAATCAAAATGAAGTCTGTAAAAATTTTACAAATAAAAAAATTTAAAAAAAATTTCAAACTGTTGATGGTTGAACCCATGGATAAAGAACCCCTGAATATGGAGAACTGAGTGTATATAAAGGAGCAAATAAATATGACTTACATTTTTGCCACCCAGAGAAATATACTATAAACATTTTGATGTATTTATCTTAGTTTTCAGATGATGTTTTTTAATGGAATAATCCAAATTTGGGATTTACTTAACTTCATTCAAAAATTTCTAATTGTAAAAGTGCATTTGGTCACCAATTTGCTAAACAGAAACATGAGAAAATTATTGTCTGCAGATTTTCTTTTGAAAACTCAAATTTGGCATTTATTCCCTTGAATACAGTTTACTATACCAGCCTCTGCTTATCTTTAAATATAGGCCCAAAGGTCTTCTAACTGCACAAATCCATAGTCTGTATCAAGACAGGAAAAGGTAGTCAGTACTAATACCTGAACACTTCCTAGGTGAGAAGCACCACACCAAAGCCTTCTTTATGTCATCTCATTTAATCATCACAAAACTTTATGAAATAGGTACTATTAATCTGTTTACTTCACTGATGAGGAACCAAATCTCAGAGAGATTTACCAGCTGTTTTGTATTTATGCCTTTTTTTTTTTTTGCCTGAAAATAATGTAATTATTAGCCTTCCTCCAAGTCTGCAGCATCAAAGTTGCTGCCTCAAAGACTAAAATTCTAAGATGATTTCAATACATCAAACACGCCCACTGGGACACAGTAGAAAGAGGGTCACGTTAGGGGCGTGGAGTGTGACTTGCTCAAGGTGGTCATAAAGAGATATTGGTAAAGCTGACATTTCAGCTAGGTCTTCCTGATGCCAAAGCCACTCTATACTGCAACACATAAAGGGAAAGAAAAGGTAGTGGCCGTGCCTAGACAAAATTGTGAAGAAGACAAAAATTGGCGTATTGTTCTCTCAATTCCTAACAAATAGGAGCTCATTTTGAAAGGAGCATTTAATGAGAAGGAGAACACCCATTAAGGCTTTTTATAATTAGGGGGGGGGCCATCCTCTGAACATGATGATGTTCATTGAGAACACTGCTGTCCAGATCATTAGAGCTGGTAGGATACTTAGTATGCTCTAATCTAATTCCTTCAAATTACAGATAAAAAATCTGAAGCCTGGAGAGAGAGAAGGTTCCAGTTTCTTGGAAATAAAAGACGATGACTTAGAATTCAAATCTCTTGATTTTCTTGATCCAGACCTTTCAATTCATACTGGATCCTCTTTGTTCCATAATGTAGATGAAGCTGATGAAGCAAAATGACTTTGAATGGACTTCATAGGGTATTGATTTTATATCTGCTAGATGATTTTCTCTAAATTCAATTCTTTAGACCTGGACTACATAGTGACTAATGTTTATTTTTAAGCCTTTATATCTTTCTAATACTTTCTTAACTGAGTCACTTGAAATTCAGTCAATTCATATCCCCAAGTCTTAAAATCCTCATGTAAACCTTTTTCTGTATCATCTGTCTTATGTGATCTTATAATTTGTGTGTAATTTATAAGGCAGGAATTATCACTGAGATGATTTCACATTGGGGTGCTTTTTCTCTTTTGGTTTTAACTTTTAAAATGGAAAAATAGGACAAACACAAAAAGTGACCAAATGAAACAACAGTGTAAAACCGTTCGTTCCTTCATGTAGTTTTAATAGTACAAGTAGCCTTTGAAGTTAAAGGATAAACCAGATACATTCAGGTTATATCTGTTTGAATCCCTATGACTTGCTCTCAAATGTGTTTACCCTGGAGGAGTTCATTCTGAGTTTTCCATCATGAAAACAGAACTTGGGGCGACGCAGATAAGGCTCTTTACCTTCAGACTTTGCTTTGTTTTTCCATTGATTTGACCTTACATTTGATCTTGAGCCTCTGGGTTTGGCTGCTTAACAACCCAGGATGCTGAGATGCAAAAGAACATTTCTCATTAGGATAGAAATGATGAAAATAGATTGTCTGTTTAGTTTTAATTCTGATAAAATGAACTGGAATTCCCAGAAGATTGAATAAGAACAGAGAGGTAGGGCAGATGTTATCAGATTTGTGGATTTACCAAGTAATTCTGTGGATGTCATTTGACTAAGTATATGTTTTGCAAAACTAAGCTCTGTCAGCACCACACCCAGTGCATTAACCATAGTGTGCATTTCAAATGAGCACATACAGACTTTCTATAGTGATGTAATTTCTTTGAGTTGTTGAAGGCTTTGGTTTTGTTAAATGAAATGCAGAGAATGACATCTAAATTCTGGGTGTAAAATCGAGACAATCGACACTATTTAGGAATCTAATGTCATTCCTTTTTAAGAAAATCATAGTAAATTATTAAGTGGTCATATTTATATTAAGATATTAAGAATATCTTAAATTGATAAGGTATTTTAAATTTATACGTTATATTTTAATTAGTAATATGTATGATAAAATGTATGTGACCATATTTAAATTTATTTTATATTTAAGAATATCCTACATATTGCCAATTACACCTGTAATCCCAGTTGCTAGGAAGGCTGGGACAGGAGAATTGAGAGTTCAATGCCAGCCTCAGCAATTTAGCGAGGCCCTAAACAACTCAGTGAGACCATGTCCCTAAATAAAATTTTAAAAAAGGACTGGGAATGTGACTCAGCCCCTGAGTTCAATCTCCAGTACAAAAAAAAAAAAAAAAAATTTACATATTAAATATCTTATATTGAAAAATGCTCAAGTTATATAAAATTAGTTTCACTTATTTTAGTTATGTGATACAATGAGAGCACTTCTACATAATATTAGTAATTACACAGTATTTAGAAATATCATTAAAATATACCTATTGTAGATGGCACAAGGAAAGTTAACAGCATTTATACAACCGGAAATCTTCTCAATTCCCTAAGTCTGCAAAAGCTGAAGGAAAAAAATGGTGGTTTCCACAATTTCTATGAGAGATCCTCTTCTGTTATGTAGAGCATTGTAGTCCTATATGGGACTTAGATTCATTTGTTGTCAAATATTTACTGAATGCCTACCATGTGCCAGGCACTAGGCTAGGTTCTGGACCTACAATGGTGTAATGGAATAAGGTATACATTACCCTTGCTTCCTGGAGCTTCCAGTCCCACGAGCAAGACAAAGATAAATAATTAATTGTAAGTTGTGAAAGAAAACAGAGAACTCTGGCAGGGAATATCCAGGGCAAAGGAGATAGGCAAGGAAGGAATCTAACAAGAGATGACATTTAAATAGAATGCAGATAAAGTACGAAGTGGGTGGAATGGTGCTTTTGGTTGTTTATCATTTATTGATCTATAAGCTTAAGTTAAATTATTTTCATATATTATTCAACAACTTTATAATATGAAGCCCACCTTACAGATTAGAAAACCAAGGAAGTGGCAGTTGCCAATGTCACAAAGTTGGTAAAGGATTGGGGATGAAGGGCAGAATCCTGGGTGTGACTCCAGAGTCCATTTATTTTGATGCAGTCATTTTATTTCTAGAAAACATTACAAAGAAGTAATCATAAATGCAAACACAAATTTGTGTTTCAGGATGTTTCTCTTAATTTATTGTTTTAAAATTTTCACTAGCCTTATTTGGAGGCTGAGTAGGATTTCAGATTGAGTTTATAGTTTCATTTAATAATATTCCTTGTTTTCTATTTTAATGACATATTTTAGAGGCTATAAAACAGGTAACCATGAAGATTCTAGAAAAGTGACCAAATTTTATCAGGTTGTACCTAGAAAAAGGCAAAGAAATAGAGAGGGAAAGGAACATGTATAGAAAATGGCAAGAAATAATCATAAAATAGATGGGTTTTGAGTAATGGAAGAAAATCTTTCAGTTATATGTTAGTCTGAAGGATATCATTTTCTCCCCATACCTAAACCTAGTGAGAGGTATAGGGGGAATCCCAAATGTAATTAAAGAAGGCACTCTCAGACATTTTTCAGGAAGCTTTAACAAAGAGTATTTGTATATGATGGGCACATCTCCAACATTGCTTCCATACATTTGTGCAAAATAGAAACCAAAAAACCTAAGCATTAGAAAGTATATTTGATGAAATCAAGTAGCTGGGTTTGAAAGTTAACATTCTTTTAATGACTATTAAATAAAACAGGCAGAGAGAACACAAACCCTTAGCCAATTAGAATATTCATCTTGTTCCGTGGACTAATTTGGACCCACTTTGATATTGTCCTATAGAAGCTAAGTAATGAAAGAACATGTCAGAAAAATTACCTGAGACTTGAAAATAAGATCCAAAACAAAATGAGGAGCAGCATGACTTTTAATATGAAATGGTAATAAAGGCCATCCAAATGTTGCATAGGGAAGATCCTTAATTCTTCTCAATGACACTATGATTAAAGGCCCAAATAGTAAGTCACTTGGTAACTCTGAGACCATCAGATGAAGATGGTGATAGTTCTTGCTGGAACATATAATTCCAGAGATTTACCGCCTATTGGTCATCACCCATTTATATTAATCCAGTAATCTTATCCTAACATTTCTTCATTAAGTTTCCTGTAAGTACCCCCACTTGTTAACTGCTCTTTGAACTTGTCATAACATCTTAACTGCTTTTCTCATCTGTTCAATAACATTTTGTATATGTGTTAATTTTATATTTACTTAGGAATCTAATTTTAACTTTTGAAAATATACTTTAAGGAGAATAGTCTATCCTTATTGCTCAGTTTTATTTTCCATTAGTGCCCAGAATTGTTATTTATATGTTATCTGTAATTTGCTTTGAATATTTGTTCCAATTATTTGGTTTACAATTTATGCTGTATACCTAGTGAGTTTAACCTTCACAGAGGAGGTTTTATTCTTTCAGACTGGTGCTTTTGCAAACAAATCCTCAAGTTTTAATTAGGTGAAATACTCAAATTTGTATGCCCAATTAACATTTGCAGTCAGGACCCTAATGCCCAGAATTGACAAAGTAAGCAGAGGCCTAAATTGGCCTCTAAATTGTATGGCCTCCAAATTGTATACTAAATTGTATGGCAGAGGCCAACTGCCATAGCTGAATGGAGTTGACATCATCATAGATCTTTCTATGTCTGATTTCCTTCTTTGCCTCATTCTCAAAAGAGAATCCTGTGTGCAGTTTACAGGGTATTTTGAGACAAGGTTTATAAAGAGCAGTGGAGTGGGCTGGTACTTCGCATCTTTTTGCTGGCCTTTGTTATTTGTCATTCATTAAGGTGAATGGATACCCAATTGCTAATAGCGTCATGTGTGAGTGAGTTCTATGCCTGACAGTGTTCCACTGATTTAAAAGAATATAGACTCCTATTTGACAAGCAGTGTTCATTAATGAGTTATTCAAATTTCTTACCCTAGAAGTTAATGAAAGCTGGGTGCGGTGGTGTGTGCCCGTAGTCCCAGCTACTCAGGAGATAGAGGCAGGAGAATCACTTGAACCCAAGAGCTCAGATTGAGCAACACAGGGAGACCTCCATCACAGACAAAGAAAAAAACAAAACAAAACAGAGTTAATGATAGTTGAGATTGCTGAGATTGCTTTGAATTATGGTAAATTGAATACAGCAATGCATTCGCTTATTGATCACATCTCATAAGCTTGCATTTCATTAATTCTACATAAGATGATGCTTATTGGCACAAGGAAAATTAACTGTTAATAGCTATTTTTTTATTTATTATACTCATGAGCTGTGGAAACAAAACTTTGTGAAAGTCCCAACTCAGTTGAAAATGATCACTTGAGCTTCACTAGGGGGTTGTATCAATCCATCAATCCATCAGTATCTTTCACTTTTTAATAAACGAAGTAATTGAAATGTATGCTCCAACTTTGCCTAATCAGTGTATAACATCATGTACCTCCTATTACTGATATCTAATACTTATAAATCCATTAGGTGTCTTTCTGTAATGGATGTATTAGAGATCAATAACAGAAGTGTGTGGTGGGGGAGGGACTAGGAGATTACCATATTGAAAAATAAATTAGGGGCTTCCTTTGTGTTTCACATTTACTTGGCTATAGGTAAATCAAACCATTGTTAGGTTCTTGGGTACTTCAGTCCCCAAAATAGTCTCAACTAATTATCATGATTTGATCATTACACAGTGTATACATGTATTGAAATGTTATGTCCCATAAATAAGTATAAACAACAAACAAAAAATAATAACAAAATGCAGGAAAGGTAACCTATTGGCTGAGGTGGAATACACTTCTGATATATTTGACCCTTAGTTTATTCCTCTATTTGCAAAATAAAGACAATAATAATCACACAATTGTTTTAAAGATGAAATAAAATATTTTTTCATCTAGATCTCTCCTTCTGTCCAGAAAAATAGTTAAATATGTTAAGGGTAACATGTTTAATGTGCACAATTGAATGTCCCTAAAACAGCTAAAATCATCTCTGATAACATTAACTTTTTAACAATTATTTTTAACTTTTTAAAAAAAATTATTTGTTCTTTTTAGTTATACAAGACATTAGAATGCATTTTGACATAGATACATGGAGTGTAACTTCCCATTTCTGTGGTTGTAAATGATGTGGAGTTGCACTGGTCATGTATTCATATATGAACATAGGAAAGTTATGCCTAATTCAATCTACAGTCTTTCCCATTCCCATCCTGTCCCACCAGTCCCCACTGTCCAATCCAGTAAATCTTCACGCCTCCCTCCTCATTCCTCCCTGCCCCCCACCTATTGTGAGTCAGTATCTGCATATCAGAGAGAACATTTGGGCTTTGAGTTGTGGGGATTGGCTTAATTCAATTAGAAAGATAGTCTCCAGCTCCATCCATTTACCAGCAAATGCCATAATTTCATTCTTCTTTATGGCTGAGTAATATTCCGTTGTGTATATGTACCACATTTTCTTTATCCGTTCATCTGTTGAAGGGCACCTAAGCTGGTTTCATAGCTTAGCTATTGTGAATTGAGCTACTATAAATATTGAGGTGGCCAAGTCACAATATAGTATGCTGATTTTAAGTCCTCTAGGTATATGCCAAGGAGAGGGATAACTGGGTCAAATAGTGGATCCATTCCGTTTTCTGAAGAGTATCCATAGTCCTTTCCAGAGTGATTGCACCAATCTGCAGTCCTACCAGCAATGTATCAGTGTACCTGTTTCCCTACATCCTTGCCAACATCTCTTGTTACTTGTATTTTTGATAATTTCCATTCTGACTGGAGATGAAATCTCAGTGTAGTTTTTTTTTTTTTTTCCAAGGTGGGGCAAACCCTGATATCAAGGGTATCAGGGATTGAACCCAGGGGCACTTGACCACTGAGCCACATCCTAGCCCTTTCTTGTATTTTATTTAGAGACAGAGTCTTGCTGAGTTGCTTAATACCTTGCTTTTGCTGAGGCTGGCTTTGAACTCTTGATCTTCCTGCCTCAGCCTCCCAATCCCCTGGGATTACAGGTGTGTGTCACCACACCTGGCTCAGTGTAGTTTTAATTCACATTCCTCTTATTGCTAGTGATGTTGAACATTTTTATGTATTTGTTTACCGATTGTATTTCTTCTTCTTCAGTATTGTGTCTGCTCAGTTCCTTTGCCCATTTATTGATTGGGTTATTTGTCTTTTTGGTGTTAACTTTTTTGGGTTCTTTATGTATCCTGGGGATTAATGCTCTATCTGAGGTGCAGGTGACAAAGATTTTCTCCCATTCTGTAGGCTCTCTCTTCACGTTCTTGATTGTTTCCTTTGCTGTGAAAAAGCTTTTTAGTTTGATACCATCTCATTCACTGATTCTTGATTTTACTTTTTGTACTTTAGAAGTCTTATTGAGGAAATCAGTTCCTAAGCTGACATAGTGGAGATTTGGGCTTACTTTTTCTTTTGGTAGGGGCAGGGTCTCTGGTCTAATTCCTAGGTTCTTGATCCATTTCGAGTTGAGTTTTGTGCAAGGTGAGTGTAGGGGTCTAATTTCGTTTTGTTACATATAGATTTCCAGTTTTCCCAGCACCATTGATTGAAGAGGCTATGTTTTCTCCAATGTGTGTTTCTGGAGCCTCTGCCTAGTATGAGATAATTGTATTTGCGTGAGTTTGTCTCTGTGTCTTCTATTATGTACCATTGATCTTCATACCTGTTTTGGTGCCAATACCATGTGATTTTTTGTTGCTATAGCTCTGTAGTATAATTTAAGGTCTGGTATTGTGATTCTTCCCACTTTGCTTTTCTTGCTGAGGATTGCTTTGGCTATTCTGGGCCTCTTATTTTTCCAAATGAATTTCATGACTGATTTTTCTATATCTATGAAGAATGTCATCAGTACCTTAATAGGAATTGCATTAAATCCGTATAGTACTTTTGGTAGTATGGCCATTTTGACAATATTAATTCTGCCTATCTAAGAGCATGGGAGATCTATGCATCTTCTAAGGTCTTCTTCAGTTTCTTTCCTTAGTGTTCTGCACTTTTAATTGTAGTGGTCTTTCACCTCTAATGTTAGATTGATTCCCAAATTTTTATTTATTTATTTTTTTTGAGGCTATTGTGAATGGTATAATTTTCCTAATTTCTCTTTCAGTTGATTTATCAATGATGTTTAGGAATGAAATTGATTTATGAGTGTTAGTTTTATATCCTGCTATTATGTTGAATTAATTTCTGAGTTCTAGAAGATTTCTAGTGGATTTTTTGGGGGGAGGCCTTCTAAATAAAGAATCATATTATCAGCAAATAGGGATAATTTGAGTTCTTTTTTTCCTATTTGTATCCCTTTAATTTCTTTCTTCTGTCTAATTGATCTTTCTAGAGTTTCAAAGAGTGGTAAAAGAGGGAATCCTGTCTTGTTACAGTTTTTAGAGGGAATGCTTTCAACTTTTTTCCATTTAGAATGTTGGGCTTGGGTTTAGCATATAGAGCTTTTATAATGTTGAGGAATGTTCCTACTATCCCTAGTTTTTCTAGTGTTTTGAACATGAATGGATGCTGAATTTTGTCAAATTCTTTTTATGCATCTATTGAGAGAATCATATGATTCTTGTCCTTAAGTGATGAATTACATTTATTGATTTCTATATTTTGAACCAACCCTGCATCCCTGGGATGAACCCCGCTTGATCATGGTACACCATCTTTTTAATATGCTTTTGAATGTGATTTACCAGTATTTTTATTAAGAATTTTTGCATCTATATTCATCAGGTGTGAAGTTTTCTTTCCTTGATGTGTTTTGTCTGGTTTTAGTATCAGGGTGATACTAGCTTCATAGCCTCATGGAATAATTTGAGGAAGATTGTTGTTAGTTCTTCTTTGAAGGTCTGGAGGAACTCAGCTGAGAATCCATCTGGTCCCGGGCTTTTCTTTGTTGGTTGGCTTTTGATGATGTCTTTAGTTACATTGCTTGAAATTGATCTGTTTAAATTTTCTATGTTCTCCTGATTCCATTTGAGTTTATCATATGTCTGCAGAAATTAGTCAATGTTTCAAGATTTTTATTTTATTAGAGTATAAATTTTCAAAATAGTTTCTGATTATCATCTGCATTTCAATAGTATCTGTTGTGATATTTCCTTTTTCATTGCAAATTTTTGTAATTTGAGTTTTCTCTCTGTTAGCTTGCCTAAAGGTTTATCAATTTTATTTATTTTTTCAAATAATAAACTTTCTGTTTTGTTGATTTTTTGGCTCATTTATTTTGTTTCAGTTTCATTGATTTCAGTTCTGATTTTAATTATTTCCTGTCTTCTGCTTTTGTTGTTGATTTGCTCTTCTTTTTCTAGGATTTTGAGGTATAATATTATTTGAGGGTATATTATTTGTTGGCTTTCTATTCTTTTAATGAATGAGCTAAATGCAAGAACTTTCCTCTGCCTTAATAGTGTCCCAGAGATTTTGATATGTTGTATCCCTATTCTCATTTACCTCTAAGTATCTTTTGATTTCAATCCTGATTTCTTCTGCTATCCATTGGTCATTCAGCATGTTATTTAGTCTCCAGGTGTTGGAGCATATTTTTTAATTTTATAATTGATTCTATTCCATTATGATCTGATTGGATGCAAGGTATTATCTCTATGCTTTTGTATTTGCTAAGAGTTGCTTTGTGGCCTAAGATATGGTCTATTTTAGAGAAGGATCCATGTGTTTCTTAAAACAAAGTGTAAGCAGTCATTCGTGAATGAAATATTCTGTATGCATATCAGTCCACTTTATCTGATAAGAGGATACTCTGTGTGTTTATGAGATTCATGTGAATGGTATGTTTCTTCCCATCCTTTTACCTTCAATCTGTGATTTCTTTGCTTATGAGGTAGGTCTCTTGGAGACAGCATAGTTGGGTCTTGTTTTTTAAATCCAGTCTGTAAGTCTATGTCTTTGATTGATGAATAGTCCATTTACATTCAATGTTATTGTTGAGATATGATTGGCATTCCCTGTCATTTTTATTCATTTCTCATTTTTATTTGAATTAGTTCTCCTTTGATTGACTATTCTTCAAGTGTAGATCCTCCCTTTGCTGTTTTTCACTGTTATGCTTCATTCCTTCCTCATGAAATATTTTATTGAGAATATTTTGTAGTGCAGGCTTTCTAGTTGAGAATTCTTTTACATTTTGTTTATCATGGAAAGTTTTTATTTCATCATCATTTCTGATGCTTACTTTCGCTGGATATAGTATTCTTGGCTGGCATCCATTTTCTTTCAGAGCTTGGCATATGTTATTCCAAGACCTCTTAGCTTTGAGGGTCTGAGTTGAAAGATCAGCTTAAATCTGGATTAGTTTCCCTCTAAATATTATCTGTCATTTTTTCTCTAGCAGCCTTTAAAATTCTCTCCCTATTCTGTGTGTTAGGCATTTTCATAATAATGTGCGTTGGTGTGGGTCTGCTGTAAATTTGTACATTTGGGGTCTTATAAGCCTCGTGTATTTGATTTTCCATTTCATTCTTTAGGTTTGGAATTTTTTCTGATGTTATTTCATTGAAAAGACTGTGCATTCTTTGTTTTTATCTCTGAGCCTTCGTCTATCCCAATAAATCTTAAATTTGGTCTTTTCATGTTATTTAATATTTCCTGAAAGTTCTGTTCATGGTCTCTTGACACCTTTTCTCCATGGTCAATTTTGTTTTCAAGATTATATATTTTGTCTTCATTGCCTGAAACTCTGTCTTCCAAGTGATCTAGTCTGTTGGTGATGCTTTCTATTGAATTTTTAATTTGGTTTATTGTTTCCTTCATTTTGAGGATTTACACTTGTTTTTCTTTTCAGAATCTCTGCCTCTTTATTGAAGTGATCTTTCACTTCCTGTATTTTCTCTCTGATTTCATTTCTTATACCATCTTTACTTCACAGATCAATTTAACTATTTACATTTTCAACTCCTCCTCTGACACTTTTTCCACTGTGATGTTGATGAATACTGTTATTGGAGTATCTTTGGTTTGTTTGGGGTGAATCGTTCCCTTGCTTTTTTGGGTTGGTTGTGTGTCTACCCATCTAGCAGCACGGGTCTGAACCAGTAGCATTTTTACCCTGTGGACTTGTAGTGTCCCTGAGGGTTTCCAGTACCTTATTATTTAGTGGAAACAAATACTAACAACAACCAATGCAAACAAAATGCAGCATTAAACAAAGTAGTTCCTGCTATGATATCTGAAATGTTTATTGTAATAATAAACAGAAATGACATGATCAGTTATTGCCTGCAATAAAAACAGTAAGTTTGCAAAAGGCTTTACAATCTCAAATCATGGACAGGGTGAGAATAGAAGTGATCTAAGATGTGAAGATCATAAGGGAGGAGAAGAGAAGATAGAAATAAAAATTAAAGGATAAGTGAAAGAGAGAACAATAGAGATTGACTGTTAGTGGAAGAAATGAGAAAGAGAATCAAGGTAAATAAATGAGAAAAAAAATATACATAAAGTAAAAAATTTAAAAATTAAAAATAAAATGAAAAGAATACAGAACAAAACTGAAATATAGCAATCAAACATTCCGGTCCTTAAAAAACTGATCCAGGGGGCTGGGGCTGTAGCTCAGTGGTAGAGCACTTGCCTAGCACATGTGAGGCACTGGGTTCAATCCCTAGCACCACATAAAAATAAATAAATAAATAAAGGTATTGTGTCCATCTACAATTTAAAAAAATATTAAAAAGAAACTGACCCATGAAAAGTAACTGGTTTAAAAATGCTAGAAATTAGAAAAAAAATGAATATGAATATATATAAATGTCCATGAACTTAAGGTCACAATTAAATATAGAAAAGAAAACAGGAAAAAAGTTTCCATGAAAAGTTAAAGAATTGTTTCCATTGGAGTTCAAAAGATTCTCCACTTGCCTTCTCAACCATATTAGATGGGGTCATCTGGTGTACGATGTACCCTCAGGGTGGGGTTGCTAGGGTGAGAGAGGTAATCCCACAGACAGAATTCCTGGGGGTGGGATTTAGGCTTAGGTAGGCTCCAGGTCCTTTGCTAATGCCAATTTGTCTGGAGATTTTAAATAAGTGCACCTTTAGGGCGCAGCTGGAAAACTGGTTCCACTTGTGTGGTGGAGGAGCCAAATTTTAGTTCACTACATCACCTGTGGACCACATGTTTTCTGGTCCTAGGTTCAGTTCCCAAATTCATTCTCTCCTGCCCCTTCCCTTTTGAATTCCTAGCCAGGTGTGTCTCTCTTAGATGGTCCTGCAAGTACCAGATTGGAGAGGGAGGGGGAGAGCTGGGTGGTTTTCTGTGACCCCGTGTGTCCACTGTGTAAACCTCTCTCCACATTTGATTTTCTCCTGGTCCCTTAGGTACACTCTATGTCATGCAGTGTGGGTATGCCAGGCTCGCATTTCAGGACAGACTCGGGTTTGCCAGGAATCTGGCAAAACCCTCAGCTACTGGACCTGCACTGCAGCTGCAAAATGGTTCCTTCCTCTGTCCTTTGCATGCCACCAGGAGGGATGCAGTTTCTTTCCTGTACAAGGATATTGTGCAGCACACCTTTCTGTTAAGTTGGGCAGTGTCTTTGATCTCTAAACCCTTTGGACCCAGACACACCTCAGGCCTCTTAAAATTGTGAAGTCCTTTAATTTCCTGTTCTCACGGAGGGACTGCTCTGGCTGGTGCCTCCTGCCATGGCAGTGACTGTGACACTGGGGATTTCTTCCTTATTTTATTATATCCAGCCTCCTGAGTCCCCATTCTGCTTTGAGTGTCCAGTATTAAATCACAGTGAAATCCACCCGCCTTTTTTTTTTCATTCACCCACCTTGCTGAGGTTTCATGTCACTGAACATCCAAGAAAGTAACATTCTCCATTCCACCATCTTGAAATCCACCCCACTTTTAACAAATTTTTAAACAATGTTTTCTTAATAAAGCTTTTCCCTTAAAACAGAGAAAATTTAAAGCCTCTCTTTGTGTTCTGACATTTTAACCTTTTCTAAAATAGTTATTGGGACATTTACCAGGCATTCCCTAGTGAAGTGAAGTTTGACAAGACAGTTAATTTTTCTCTTATAGGTCTCCTTATCTTGAAGATTTCTTTCTCTCCTTTCTTTCTTATTTTCTTTCTTTCTTTCTTTCTTTCTTTCTTTCTTTCTTTCTTTCTTTCTTCTTTCTTTCTTTTTTTTCTTTTTTGTTGTTGTTGTTGTTTGTGCTTCTGGGGATCAAACCCAGGACTCATGCTTGCTAGGCATGTACTCTACCACTGAGTTACATCCCCAACCCACATTTTTGAGTCTGAAATTTGGCCTAGTGACATCCAGATTTTTATAGGGTCTAATTCGTGAGTTTTCTCTTAATATACTAACACTCTACATTAGTGTTTGTAGTTTATAAGTTACTCTTAACAATAAGATTTTCCTCTAATGCCTAACAACGTGTACTGCATAGCAGGTACTCAGTCCATGTTTGAATTAATAGTATACAAGGTTTATCCTTCCTACTTCACGTTTGATTTTTTAAAAAGTATTGGAACAATAGTATATAAGAAAAATATTTGGCTTTCTTTTAATTATGTCCATTATAGTAAAAGATCAATAATTTCTTAAGTGATTTACAAAAAGTAAACATGAAAAGAGCACAGGATTTGGACATAGAACTGGTTTCTAGTTTGACTTTAAAACTCAGTTTAATGGTTCATTTCTCTTATCTGAAGAGTGAGGAAGATATTTCATAGTATAATATATACAAAGTGCTTTGTCATCTGTAAGGTACTTTACAAATGTGAGAGTTGCTCATTCTTTGATTAACTTATACAACTAGATTAAGATCTATTCATTCTTTTCTCCCGGGATAGAAATGGGAAACGGGAAAGGTTGCTGCATTTATACTCACATAACCAAGCCGAAAATCAGGGCTGTTATGACAAATTTGAACATCATCCATCAGAAGTGAATGAACAAATAAAAAATTTTTTAAAACTGAATGGAATGGAAGGGTTGGTTACCAGACCCAAGTCCATCTGCTCACCAATCAAAAGCCAATACTCAGGAGCCAAGAGTTCAGTGGCAGGAAATCAGATATATTTAAGGACTCTCCTCCTGAGAAGAATGGGTGGGGGGCCTATCATCCTCCTCAGAAAAGATCATCTTGGGATCTTGGGGCAACTCACGGAAAAGCTTTTTTTTTTTTAAATATGGAACACTTCACGAATTTGCGTATCATCCTTGCGCAGGGGCCTTGCTAATCTTCTCTGTATGGTTCCAATTTTAGTATATGTGCAGTCCAAGCGAGCACTGGAAGAGCTTTTACAGAGTGGGAAAGGAACTACATGGAACAATGGGCAGGAAGGCTACCTGCTGAGTGAGATTTTCATCATCCAGGTGTCTCCTTCCATTTTCCTCTGGCTAGAAGATCACAACTGACCTTGATCTCCTGGGGCTAGTTCCTATAATTCCTTCTCCACCTTCTCCTCCTTCTCATTCTTCTTTTTATCTCAGTACTGAGGACTCAACCCAGGCCTCACATATGCTAGGCAAGTGCTCCACAACTGAGTGACATCCCCAGCCCTAGTACCTTTAATTATTTAGACAAATGTATCACTTTTCGGCAAGTTAAATCACATGGTAGTTTACAGGCTGGTGTTAGTTGATGCACAGGACTAAAAGAAAGATTCTGAAGTTATCTACATGTTCTTGGTTTTATAAATCTAAAGAAACATTATTTTAATCATTCTGGTGTAAATTTTCTCTAGAATTTAGAAGCTGGGCAGAGGGAGGAGAAATCAAAGGACAACTTGTACTTGGGCAGCCACTAATTATTTGGATCACCTTGGTAATGATGACTGACCAATAGACTGGTCACTGATATCCATCATAAAGATGCCCATAACAGATGTGATCTTCCCTGAGGAAACTGGATGGAAAAACAACAAAAATGGGACTGGAAGTTAGAAAACCTAGATGTAGTAACCTACCAAAGACAAAGCATGTGATCCAAGTTAACCATTCAGCCTCTCTGAGCTTTAATCTCCCCTTTTGTGAAATGATGTTTAAGAGTAAATGGCTTTCATGTTTTCTATTTGGTGTTATTGCTGATTCCTGTTCCAGCCATCCTCAATAATGATGGAGTTGTAGTATGTATTTTTTACATTATTCTTTATAACATTTTTATGTCTTGTCAAGTTCATCTGGAATAGCAGTTTAAACTGTTCTTTATTTTACCTACTGATCATTATATTTTCAGTTAGGAAAAACACCAGTCCTGGCTTTTATGATTTGATGCTTGAATTAATGCTTCCCAAGGCAATTTAAAGGAACTGGTAATTAAATGTATCAGCTTAGAGAATAAATTAGGCAGGTTATTTAACAACAAAAATTATTTTCACAACATGATCTACATTAACAATAAACCAGAATGAGTGTGCTCTAAGATTATGTATATCTAAACCATAGAATGAAATTTCTGATTTAATTAATCAGACCAAATAAGATTTTTCTTCAGTAAAACATCATCACTGAAGCTTAAAAAAATATTTTAAAGTTGAGAACAAGCAATATTTTTACAGAGAGAAATTCTGCTTCAGGGAGCTAAGTGCATTTCATTCTGATATTAAAACTGATGGGGTTGATGAATTTTTTTCCAAGGAAACCAGAGAAAGTGCTTCTCTTGAGAAATGTAAATGTGACTCAATTTGGCAAGGCTATTCATAAATCAGCCTTAAAGAACGAAAGTGAGGCAGGACCTCCTTAGGGCGTCACACACCTTGTCACATTTTACTCATTTACCTGTCAACTTTCCTAGGCTGCTACAAATGCCAGATAAGAAAGGAGTGCAAACTTAGAGAAATGCCTTGGGACCAGATTTTCCTGAAGTGGGATCAAGCAGGATAGGTGCTGAGAACTGGGTCTCTGCAGCTGTCTACCCCTTGTCTATTGTATTGCCTTCATTGCTACTCATACCAAGTCAGGGTTCTGTTAGCAAGAAATGAGGAAATCATTTTTGGTTAGGAAACAAATACTGTCTTCCACACATCCCAGTGTATTCACATCTGATCGATTTTCTCTGTGTGAGGACCTTTTAAATCATGATGTTTGATCTTTATTTCTTATAAGCTACATAGTCCTTAAGAAAGAAAAAGAAATTCGGGGAGAATAGAAATAAAAATCAAAGGAACAACAACTGCTCTCACATGAGCATTGATATAAGGGGGCAACCAGAGTTTACCACTCCAAAATATGAAGGGCTACTCGCTGAAGATGAGAAGCAGACTTACGGAAGCTCTGTGCCCTCCTTTACAAGTAGAACATAGATTCAGGAAGACAAAAGGTATCCTTTCCACCCTCCTTCCAGCAGAAACAAAGGTTAACACGGAAGACAGCCTAGATCCTTGTATGTCTGGAGGTGGTACCAGAGGAATCTAGATTAGCTAACTGTACTAATTAACGTTTATATTCTGTGCATTTGCTTTTTTACAAGTTGCGGCATCTCGAGACTCAATATCCTTTTCCTTTGTAATGTCACTTCTCTAAAAATATGTTGCAGTTGCTATATAAACTGGACTTCAAGACCACCACTTTGAGTCACTACTTCTCTAGGTGTTTCCTGTGTATATATTGTCAAAGGACAAGAATATTAAGTAGCTTGAAGATCTGAACTGGCTTTATTTTCAATTCTAGAAAATAGAATTTTTGTGAAATAAAGTTTTTCCAGTGGGCCAAGCGGAAGAGCTTGATTTTAATAGACAGAGAAGAACTGAAAAAGTCAGGGCTTCTTAGAGAAATGGCTGATTCTAGGACTGGGACTCAGAAAATATAAGCCAGGAATATCTTGTAGCACCAGGAAGTAAAGAAGTGCTCCCTTCTTATCCCCCTCCAAAAAAGCATGGTATTATGTCTAAAGAACACAAGAGCCAAACTGAAGAAACTCAAAAAGGCTACAGCTGGAACAACTAGAACAATAAAGTAAATAATGTTGTACAGGTGCACAAACAAAAGAATACAGCAAGTACTTATGTGTCTATACTGATAGAAATCAATGACCGAATGAGTAAGGAATAGAGGTAAAGGGGCAAATATTTCAGAAGAATTGCAGATATAAATGTAGATATTCCCATCCAGAAAGTGGAGTTTACTTCTCTTTGCTCCTATTTTTGACTTAGTGATTCATTTTCAATAAATGAAAAGGTAATAGCAATTGTCCAATGGAGAAAACCGGCAAATCCTACCCTAACAGAATGGTGAAGGTTAATGTCATGGGTGATGCCATGTGAATATCACATTTCCCCTGATATGACATAATGAAAAGGGCATTTCAACTCTGGGCAATTTTCAAAAACGCATTAATTCAAACTAATCAAAAGAAAAACATCAGATAAACACAATTTGAAGGACAGTCTACAAAATACCACACTAGTACTCTTGAACACTTTCAAACAACAAAAATAGCAAAAGTCAGAAGCTGTCAGAGACCAGAGATGACTAAGGAGGTATGACAACTGTGTGCAGCGTGGTGTGTTGGATGAGATCCTGAAGCAGGGGATTTTCATCTCTTCTGTACCAAACAGAATCCTGTAGAAGACAGGGTTTGCAGTTTCCATCCACTAAGGAAAAGTGATTAGAGCTGATTAGAGCTGCCTGCATCTTGCTTACTAGAGAAAGCTGTTGTACCCAAAGAAAATAAAATCATCCAACCCGATCACTAAAGCCAAAAGAAGCCTTTATTTTAGCTGGCCAGTGACTACCTCCCTTACTCCTAAAAGAGGGGATCCGGGGGATGCCGCGTTAATTGTGTATAGGGCTCCAGACGGGATTAGGGTGGGGCTATAGGGCAAGGGAAGGTTTAGGGTTGGGCTGTAGGGAGGGGGGATTAGGGTGGGGCTGACTTTCTCCTGGTGGCACTGGAGAATCTTTCTGGGAAGTATAACAAAAGCCAGCTGATTTGGACAGCCAGGTTTCCTAGAACTTGTCATCATAATTACAAACACCATTGTTTACTGAATACCTCCTCAACTGCAGTGTTGGAAGAAGCACATTAATGTCTGGATCTTAATTAACAGTAATGTACCAAGGGTACTTACAAATGTACTATTGTAATGTAAAAGGACAATGTTAGGAGAAGCTGAAACTGAGAGAAGGATACTCTCTATACCACTTTTTTACAAATCTAAAATTATCTCGAAGTAAAGAGTCTATTTTGAGAAATGTGTGTGAATCAAAAATGTAGTTACAGATTTAATCAATAAACTACTTTCAAATGAAATAGAGGCACTTGAAAACACTAATAAATACTAGACAACTAAAAAAAATAGAAGAAAATACTATTCAAGAAAAGTCAACTTTTGGAGACCAAAATTTAAACAGCACTGTTTTTTTCCCCTCCCTCTTACTCCCCTGAAAAGGGAGAGAAGTGGCTTAGTATGGTCAGAGGTCTTCTCTAAAAAGAAACTATAGAAAAATCTCTGGAAGAATTGTCTTGTTTTTAATCCTACAAGGTCTGACGGGTCCCCAGAAACCACACATATTATTACACTGGTAGCAAAATTTTTTCAAGTCACTTGCTTTTTCAAATACAATCTATGGTCCATAATTGTTCTTTCAAATTCCAATATTCAAAACACCATTTGCACTTGTAAAATTTCCAGAAATTCTTCAGAACAGTAACAGTCCTAACTTTCATGGTTTTCCGTCTCAGCCAATCACTTGCTGCACTTGTTGGTCTGCAGTTAAGCAGAGAGGAGAATTTTCATCTGTTCTGTACCAGACGGGATCCTGTAGGAGATAGCATTTGCAGCTCCCATCTACTAAGGAAAAGTGAGTAGACCACTGGTCAGAGCTGCCTGCTTCTTGCTTGCTAGAGAAAGCCAGTTGGTTTGGACAGCCAGGTTTCCTGGGACTTGTATCACAATTACAAACACCACTGTTACTGAAGGCCTTCGCAATGGCAGTGCTAGGTGTTGTGCATCAGCTGTCTGATTTGATCCTTGAAATATCTGAATTAGAACAGCCTAATATTTATTCCATCTTAAAGATGCTGGAGTATGGCATCCTTGAAGAGACCAAATAACTTGCCCAAAGACATGCAGCCCATATGTAGCAGAACTACAATAGGAATTGTGGCACTAAATCAAGTCATAAGTCTAGTCTACATTTTAACCCATTTATCTAACAAGAGAGTAAATCCATCATCATTATAAATAAGGTCAAAATATTTGAACAGATGCTTCATCAAAGAACATATACAGGGCTGGGGATATAGCTCAGTTGGTAGAGTGCTTGTTTTGCAAGCACAAGGCCCTGGGTTCGATCCCCAGCACCGCAAAAAAAAAAAAAAAAAAAGAACAAATACAGATGTCAAAGAAGATAGATATGAAAAAATACATAATATCACTACACATCAAAGAAGTGTAGATTAAAATCATGTAAAATACTATACCTTCACTAAAATGATTAAAGTTAAAAGGCTGCCATTGACAAGCACTGTTGAGGATAGTAGTAACTGGAACTATTATTCTTTGCTGGTAGGAATGAAAAATAACACGATCAACTCTGAAAAATGTTTTGGCAGTTTCCTAAAATATAACAAAAATCTACCACCTCATCCTACCCAGTTTACTTTGTAGGAATATGAAATTATATGTCCATATAAGGATTTACTTATAAATATTCATAGTAGTCAAAAATTAAAAGCAATCCAAATGTTCACCAACACTGAATCACATAAAAGAATTATTCTAAATTTACACACTAGAATGTTACTCAGTAATGAAAAAGGTATGAGTTACTAACACATACAACAACATAGATAACTACTTTTACTCTGAAAAACATGCTAAGTGAAAAAAATCAAGCACAAAAAACTCCATACCATATGGTTCCATTTATAGGAAATTCTATAAGAGGCAAAACTAGAGTCATGGAAACAAAGCAGTAGTTTCCAAAGGCTGGAGGATAGAGGAGGAAACTGACTATAAAGGAATACAAGGGGAATACTGGGGGTTATGGAAATGTTCGATACCTTGACTGTAGTAGTGGTTAAATAGGTACATGCATCATCAAAGTTCATTGTTTTCCTCTTAAAACTGAAAAAAATTAATTTTATGTAAATTATTTCTTTAAAAAAGTTTACAATTTGACTCAAACAGTCATTTAAAAATTGCTCTCAAACTTTGTTGCTAATGAGACAATAATGAAAGATTGGTAAGTTAAATCTGAAAAAATTATATTCATATTAATTTGTAATAATCTTTCAATTTTCAACACAATTTTCAGAAATCAGAACTGGAAATCATAGATGCTATGTCGCATGTGTAGGATGGAAGAAAATGGTTAAGAGTTTAAACTCTAACGCACTAATACAAAAAAATACTCAGCCCTGCATTACAAAATGTGGTGTGCAAATATCCAGGTAAGTGTTTAAAATTCGTAAATATTTAGCATGTCTTATTTTTTATGCTTCTCTACGTCATCTCCTCTTCCCATTAACTGACCAGCTATTAGTCTGCATTACAACTAAGGGACTTCTACTGAACCTTTCTGTCTGCTCTGTCTTGCTCACTTGATTGCTACCTGAGTTCCCAGCCTTGTTAAGGATTCTACCCCAGGCAGAAAAGATTAAGAAACTGCAGCCCAGTCTTTTGGGATGCTGTAGTGGTGGCTTATTACATCTTCCTGGCTTCATTAGGGATTTTTTAGGTTGAAAGTAAAAAACATGAAGTAAAATAACCCCCCAAACGCAAATACTACTCCAATTAGCTTAAGTTATGAGCCTATTAGAAGGGCACAGGGGGATTCTAGAGCTACAGCTGGGCCTCCAGAGAACAAGAAAGCAGGCGACACAGTCAGGCCTCCTGAGAATGCCAGGCAGCTTCTCTCTCTGTGTCTGTGCCTCTCAGTGGTCACATGTGGTCGTGATTATCTCACCTAATGCTGCTACGTTCTACAACTTTCCTTAAACTGTTTTTTTCTGCTGATAGAGTTATGTGTGCATGGTTGAGAATCCCACCAGCATTAAGACCACATGGGCTTGGAGCTCAGTGCCTACCTTCACCTGTCTCTGTATCTTAGATCAATTCTCCAGAGAAGGTCTAATTGACCTCGCTTAGGTCAGCTGGGTCTGGGGAGCAGGTTTACTTATGTAAGCAGGGCTGCCGGCTGGTGGCTTGACGGGCATGCAACCTGTGGAGTCACGTGGTATCCCAGGCTCAGGAGGGCTCTGCACGCTCCATTCCATGTTGTACTGTCACTGTCATGAATTCTTAGTTTTTGAACAAGGGCTCCATGTTTTCACTTTGTACAGGGTTCTGAAAATTACGTAGCTGATCCTGCTGCTGCGTCTAGTCGTGGAACAAGACTTGGTGGTGTGGGCAGGTTTCTTTGTATTCACATCCCTGCTTAGTACCTTATTCCTGAAATTGGTAAATATTGGCTCCTATGAGATGCTAAATTCTGTACTAGGCTTTGGGAATATTTGGTGGATAAGACAGATGTAATTCCTCTGTCATGGAACTTAGTATCCAGCCAAGTGCACTCTAGTCTAAGGTCACTATCTTGATCAGTTCCTTCTCAAGAAGCTGGTGTTTTGCTCTTAAGGAACCCCTGACTCTTACCTGAAGCTTCTCCTCTGCTGTCGTCACTACACAGTTCAGTGTAACTGAAAGGCATACTGAAATCTTATTGACAGAGACTGGTAGGGAAAAGGAGCCAGTGATAGGATTAGTGACTTGGCAGGATGAAGTCTCTCTTCTTTTTAACCTCACTTAAAGAACACTGAATTCTAATAGGTTGATAGTGCCTATTATGGCAAGCCCAAAAGGCATAGTAACCTTGATTCTAGATGGCATTAATATCCAAGTTAGTTTTATCTGGTAGGAAGTGGAAGTGCAGAACCAGAGTGTAGTCAGACTCAGATTGTCAGAAACCTGTGGTTTGTAGGTCCTAGGTTTATTCTGTAGCAAGCCAGCTGGTAGCCAGAAATATAAGGAGACAAGGTCCAACTTCCTAGTGGAGAGTGCCAGAAGACCTAGGGAGGAGATTGTCAAGTACATAGATGCTCACGAGTGGAAAAATGTTTAGTAAAGTAGCCAAGGCAGAAGGCACTGTGGAAGGCCTGAAGGGAAGGCCGAGATTCCTGGACTCATCTTGAATCATGGGCAACACAACACTGTGACTATGATGAGACCCATGACTATTATCATCAGTTGATGATGTTTCTTTGTTATTGTTCAAATGTGGCTCAGGAACCCAGTGCACGTGAATCTGCTGATTGAAGATTTAAGTATTTGAAACTAATAAATGCTGCTTAAATGCACGTATTTGTGAATATTTTTGGCTCTGGAATTACCGATTGCTGAATTTTCATCATCTTTCAAGACGTTCATCTACTTTGTGGTACACCTCCCGCATTCTGACAACTTCACTTCAACATCCTTTATGATGTTTACTGCAGTAAAACTAGCTGATTGAGACTGCTAACCTCCATTTAGATAAGAGATCACCTGAGTTTTGATTGGTTATGTGGTTGCTTAACCTCATTTCTCAGCATTCTTTGCAGCAAGATGTGGTCTGTAAAAGATTAAGTTTTGCTGATGGGACATGAGTGGAAAGGATGTGGACAATTTGAGCATCATTTCCCTAAGGATAAAGCTGCTTGCTTGACACTCCCTCTTTTCCTTGTTCCACTGGTGATATAATGGCTACAACTGCAGCAGCATCTGTGACCCAAAGGATGGCAAAAACAATCTGGGTCCCAGGAGGAAGTCACCAAATAGAGCCCAGCCACGGACTTGGAGATTTTAAGTGAGAGAAGTCAACCACTGTTGGCCCCACTGTGTTTTGGGGTCCCTTTAACAGCACTGTGGCCTGTGCTTTAATCCACCCATTTGCTGAATGTTTACTTTGTACCAGGCACTGTGCTAAAACCCCACTGCCAACACAAGATGTATATTCCTATTTTAAAGATTGATAAATTGAGATTCAGAAAGACTATGGAACTTATTCAAGATTTTACAGTTACTAACTGGCATAAGGATTCACATTCAGGGCTGTTTGACTACATAATCCTTGCTGTCTTTCCCACATTTTGCTACTGAGCATTGTAGGAATTTCATTTCAGCTGCTGCTGTGGCCTTATAGAAAGTTATTCATGGTAAAACACACTGCTCCCCATATTTCATTGTCCTAATAAAAGAAGTTGAGAGTTTATACACATATTTACTAATGGTAATAAAATAAAGACGATGGGACATATATCTAGTTATCTTATTTACTGCTTATATTGGGTCTGTATTTTCTTCGTTACATTCTTAATGAGGTTATTCTTCTAGGTATCTGTTATGGTTTAGATGTGAAGTGTTCCCCAAAAGCTCATGTGTAAGATAGTTCAAGAAAGTTTAGAGGTGAAATGACTGGGTTATGAGAGTTTTAACATAATCAGTGCATTAATCCCCTGACAGGGAATAACTGGGTGATAACTTTAGAAGGGTAGGGTGTTATTGGAGGAGGTAGGGTCCCTGGAGGTGTGCCTTTGGGGTGTATATTTTGTCTTGTTGAGCAGAGCTCTCTCTCTCTCTCTCTCTCTCTCTCTCTCTCTCTCTCTCTCTGTCCCCTTCCTGATGCCATGTCCTGAGTTGCTTCCCTCTTCCATCATGATATTCTGTCTTACCTTGGGCTCAGAGCAATGGTATTGGCCATCTATGGACTGAGACCTCTGAAACCACGAGACCCAAATAAACTTTTCCTCCTCTACACTTTCTTTTCAGGTATTTTGGTCCCAGCACTAAAAAAAGCTGACTTAAATGGTATCCAAGGAATACTTTTCTGTGATAAGTTCCCTTCTCTGTTATATAACCAAGGGGAAACTTTGAGGTTGTTAGAAGAATTAACCTTGAACTATATAAGACTCTTACTGCTTGGATGTCTTCTTACCTTCTAAAACATGTTAGCAGAATATATAAATACAGTCTCTATCTACATGTACAGCATAATACTGGGTATAAAGCTTCATTTATCTAGGGAGATCTCAGCAGTGGGAAGGGTATGAATTAGGTGAAACTGAAATCTAGTAAAGTCTTCCTTTATGATTTAGAACCAGGAAGTGGTGAGATTGAAAACACAAAAATATCTTGAGGAAACAGTTGTGAAAGTCTGGTATGGGCAGAGAGGATATGGCCTAAGTTACATAAACAATAAATATTTGAATCCATGAATTGTCAAGCATATATAAGACAGAGGCTTCATGTATAAGGTTTTCTGGTTTTACTTTTTAATTAGGGTGATTATAGATTCTGTTGTATGTGTTTTCTGTATCATAGCTTGTCTTTGTCTATTTTTGCTATTATAAGAGAATATCCAGGGGCTGGGGATATAGCTCAGTTGGTAGAGTGTTTTGCCTTGCAAGCACAAGGCCCTGGGTTCAATCCCCAGCATAGCAAAAAAAAAAAAAAAAAAAGAGAGAGAGAGAGAGAGAGAGAGAGAGAATGAGAATATCTAGACTGGATAATTTATAAACAGAGGTTTGTTTGGCTCATGGTTCTAGAGGTTAGGAAGTTCAGGAGCATGACTCCAGCATCTGGCAAGAACCTTTGTGCTGTGTCATAATATGACAAAAGGATAGTCAAGCATGTACAAGAAAAATAGAGAGTGAGAGAATGACCCTAAAGGGATTTAAGAGGTCCTTGAAGCAAATAAGGACCTTGAAGGGAAGTTTCCAGAAGTAACCTGTGGAACCTCAGGATTTGCTGCTCAGGACTGTGTTGGTACTCCGTACTGTGGGGAAGTGCTTCTAGGCAAGCCCCAACCTTGGCTTAAGGAGGTCCAGGTGAGGCTTGTGTCCATTTGCTTTGAAGGGCACAAGTGCTAAGCCTTGGTCATGGCACATGGTGCTGACTGTGCAGATACACAGGGTGTGTGAGTGATGGTGACACAGGGGCCTCCACCAAAGGATGCATCAGGCAGTCTGGGACTCCAAACTGAAACTTGTTGCAGGGATGGAGCCCACACGGAATCAAACTAGAGCAATGTCCAGTGGAGCTGTGGACAAGGGACAGTCCTCAAAACCAAATAACTGTAGGTCCAGTGGCATGTAGCTTCAGTCAGAGGAAGTCCTCAGGCATAAGGCTCTAACCTATGAGAGCTTTTTGATGGGCCGAGCCCAGGCAAACCACAGGGAAGGGCTTCCGAGGCCTTGGGGACCCAAAGCCTGCCCCCGTGTATGCAGGATGCAAGATGTGGAGCCGAAGGAGATTATTCTGACATCTTCAGATTTAGTATTATTTTTGCTCTTGGGTTTTGGAGTTACTTAGGAACAGTTACTCCTTCCTTCTTGCCTATTGCTTCTTTGGGGATGGGAATGTCTTTTCTCTGTCTGTCCCATCACTGCATTTTGGAAACAGATAACTTGTTTAATTTCACAGTCCTACAGCTGGAGCAGAATTTGCTTCTGGATGAATAGTCACCCATATCCAATTTAGATGAGACTCTGGATTTTGGACTTTTTTGAGCGAGGCTACCGGGGATTGAGCTCAGAGGCACTTGTTCACTAAGCCACATCCCCAGTCCTATTTTATAATTTATTTATAGACAGGGTCTCACTGAGTTGCTTAGTGCTTTGCTTTTGCTGAGTCTGGTTTTGAACTCTTGATTCTCCTGCCTCAGCCTCCTGAGCTGCTGGAATTACAGGCATGTGCCACCATGCCTGGCTGGATTTTGGGCTTTTGAGTTGGTGCTGAAATTAGTTAAGACTTTGGGGTTATTGGAATGAAATGGGCATATTTTACATGCAAGAAGGACACAAATTTCAGGGGTTAGGGGTGGAATGTTTTGGTTTGTATGTGTCCTCCAAAGTGTGTGTGCATTTGGTCGCCAGTGCGACAGTGCTGAGAGGTGGGCCCTAATGGGAGATGTTTAGCATGGCCCTTAAAAGCTTGTATTTAAGCTTGGCCCTTAAAAAATGTATTAATGCTGATTATAAAGGACTTGAAGCTGTGAGTTTGATCTCTTGCATTCTCTCTCTCTCTCTCTCTCATGATGGGATGCCTTCCACTATGTTAAGATAAAGCAAGAAGGCCCTCACCAGGTCAGACCTTGGATAATGGATTTCCCAGCCTTCAGAGCAGTAAGAAATAAATCTCTGTTCTTTTTCATTTCCCCAGTCTCACATATTCTGGTATAGGACCACAAAATTGACTAAGACAATATCAATTTCAGATTTAAGTTTCCTCCTTATATTTTCATGGCTTGGTACTAATTTCTCTTTAGTGCTAAACAATATTCCATTGTATAAGGTGTACTACATTATGTAGTACTATAGTAAATGCATTTTTTTTTTTTTGGTGTAGACATAAACTTTCAGCTTCTTTAAGTAAATACCAAGGAGCACAATTCCTGGCTCATATAGTAATAGTATGTTTAGTTTCAGAAGAAACCAACAAACTGTCTTCCAAAGTGGCTGTACTGATTTGCATTCTCACCAGCAATAAATGAGAGTTCCTGTTGGTCTTAGGCAGCAGCATTTGATATTGTCTGTGTTCTGCATTTTGGTCATTTAAACAGGTGTGTAGAGGTATCTTATTATTGTTTTAATTTGCATTTCCCTAGTGACACATGCTATGGAGCATATTTTCATATGCTTGTTTGCCATTTATATATCTTCCTTAAGTGAAATGTCTGTTAAGGTCTTTGGCTCATTTTTTCATTGGGTCATTTGTTTTCTTAATATTAAGTTTTAAGAGTTCTTGGTGTATTTTAGATAAAAGTCCTTTATTGATATGTGTTTTCCATATATTTTTTCTTAGTCTGTAGGTTGTTTTTCATTTTCTTGACAGTGTCTTCCAGAAATAAAAATTGAATTTTAATAAAGTTTAGTGTGTTAGCATTTCATCACTGTGACCAAAATACCTGACAACAACAATTTAGAGAAGGAAAGATTTATTTTGTCTCATGGTTTCAGAGAATTCAGTCCATGATGAGCTATCTCCAAGGTGGAAACTTAGTGGTAGAAGGGTAAGGTAGTGGAAAGTTGCTCAATTCATGGCATCTAGGAAGCAGAAAGAGAAATGCAGAAAGGGGTCATAGACATATTTGTTTCCCAGGCCACACCCCTCGTGACCTCCTTTCTCCATCCTTGCCCCACACCTGCCTATAGTTACCAGGAGTCCATTGAAATATTAATACACAAAATGGATTAATCCACTGATGAGGTCACAGCTCTCGCACCTGTATAATTTCCTAAAAGCCCCATCTCTGAGCATTGCTGCATTGCCCAACCTAAGAACATTGAGGTAGGAGGGCATCCAAAAGCAAACCATAACATTCACATTATTGATGATTACTTTCAGAGACTGGGCCTTTGGGGTCGCATCTAAAAAGACATCGCCAAACCCAAGATCATCTAGATTTTTTACCTGTTATCTTCTAGGAGTTTCATAGTTTTGCATTTTACATTAAGGTCAATGATGTATTTTGAGTTAATATTTGTGAAATGTATGATGGCTATATCTTTTTTTTTTTTTTGCATGTGAATGTTTTCACCATTTGTTGAAAAGATTCTCTTTACTGTATTTCTTTGCTCTTTGTCAAAGATCTGTTGATTATATTTATGTGGGTTTATTTTGGGGCTCCTCACTCTGTTCCATTGATCTACTTGTTTATTTTTTCACCAATACCTCATTGTCTTGATTGTTATACTTCATCATAAGTTTTGAAGTCAGGTAAAGTCAGATCCTCCAATTTTGTTATTCTTCTTCTTTAATATTGTGTTGGCTATTCTATGTCTTTCCATATAAACTTTAGAATCAGTTTACTAACATTTACAAAATAACTTGCCAGAATTTTGATTTGGATTGCACTGGATCTATAGATCAAGTTGGGGAAAACTGACAATCTTGACAATATTGAATCTTTCTATCAATGAACAGGAAAATGTCTCTCCATTTATTTGTTTTTTTAAAAAATCTTTCATTAGAATTTTGCAGTTTTCCTCATATAGATTTTGTACATACTTTGTTAGATTAATATCTACATATTTCATTTTTGGGGTTCTAATATAAGAGGTATTTATTTTTTATTTTAAATTCCACCTGTTCATTGCTGGCATATAGGAAAATGATTGACATTTTTTATGTTGACCTTGTATCCTGTAACTTTATCATTACTTATTAGTTCTAAGAGGGTTTTTTGTTGTTATTGGTGATTCTTTTGAATTTTCTACATAGATTATCATACCATTTATGACCAAATACAGTTTTACTATTTAAGATATTCTTTGTTGATCAGACAATTCAAGTTATGTGACGTTCAGGGAATGGTAAATATTTTCTGAATCAGAAATCTTAGAAGATGGGATAATTTGGGTGGTAAGAATGGAGGAAGGATAGATAGCATAGAGGGAAGGGAGGGGTGGGGTTGAGGTGGGGGAGTAAGAATAATAACAATGTGTGACAGATACCATTGCCCTGTGTACATGTATGAATGCACAGATGGTGTGACTCTACTTTGTGTACAACCAGAGAAACAATAGCTGTACTCCATTTGTGTTCAATGAATCAATAAGTAAATAAAAAAAAGAAGATGGGATAATTTGCTCTCTATACATAAAACGTTATCAAATATAAAACATCTCAAAAGAAAATCAACAATATATATTTTGAACCACTACTCCAGCACAGGAACCCTTGTATACCACATAGAAACACAAATGCAAAAGACTTCATCCTCTACTTCACACAGGTTACAATCTAGGGAATGAAGATAACTACATGTGAGTTCTAACTACAACTATGCAGAGTTTGTAGACGTGTATGTCATTAAATCTCTGAGTCCCGGATACCTCACATGCAAAAATGGACATATCTAAAATGATATTAAGACACTTTTCTGGTAAAACTTTCCATGAAGGTACAGTAGACACTGTTTATGCTATTCACCATCTATTTTTCCCTAATTTCTTCATACTAAAAATCTCAATTTTGTTCAGGTATCTCCCACCTCCATCTATCCATGAATATTAGGAGGCAATTCCAGAGGTTGAATCTGATTGGTTTAAGTATAGACTGCTGATTGCCAATGGTTGTTTCAGGAACAGTTATGGAATACAATTCAGGGACTAATATGTGAGAAAATATAGTTATGTTGAAAGGATGTACTTTTGGGAAAAATTTTACTTCTCCCAAAACAGAATCACAAGAAGAGACAATACCTTATCTGCCCACTGTCATATTGATGGGCATCTTGACATTCTGAGGATAACACTAATGTTGCACTTCAGTTCTTGAACAGGTGAATTAGTCATGCAGCCCACCATAGGGTTTTCTGTTATGTTATAAAAAAATTTCTGCTATTGTTAAACCTGAAACTGTTAAACCTACAACTAGTCAGCATATCTATCATCATAATGATGACTGAAAGCATCATAATTTTTCTGGCTATATAATAGTTATTATGTGGCCTTAACAGATTTAAGGGGGATGGATACTAGTGGGGTAGGGTACTAGTGAAGAAACAACATTAGTTTTAAATCTTAAAAGGTAGATGGGATTAGATTGTGTGTGGGAAAATGGTGGACAACTATTATTTTTATCTGTGGAGAATTTATTTGTTCTTTTTTGATAGTAACATTTTTATTTTCCTTTTAGGGACCACATTTCCTTTACCCTCAGTCATGTGATTTGTGTGGAGCTGACCCACCCTCAGCTCCAGGAAATGGAAAATGACCTAGGTTGAGCCACTCACTGTACACCATAATTGATCACCATTCTAATCTGATGGCTATGGCAAAGGATTTAATTGTTCAGTGTTGGTTTAATGAGACTCAATTTTTTAATAAGAACAACTGGGTTTAAAGGAACCTCTAGGATTGTCATACTGGCAGAGATTTAGCTTGATATTGTGGTAGATATCTTGATATCATAAGGGAGAATCTGCCTAAGAGCAGAACAAATCAAGAAATAATATAAAGCCATGAGTTGGAAAGATAAAGTTCCAATGATTTTTAAAGCTCCTTGATCTTAAAATGATTAAATCCAAGTGAATTTTCAATAATGTGAGGCAATAAGAACTTCCTGCCTTATTTTCCTAAGCTAGTTGGTCTTAGTTTTCTTCCCAGGTGAACAATAGCTATTAAGGACTGGGGTTGTGACTCTGTGGTAGAGCGCTTACCTGGCATGTGTGAGGCATTGGGTTACATTCTCAGCATCATATTTAAATAAAGAAAATAAAGATCCATCAACAACTAAAAAGTAATAAAATTTTTAAAAAGGAATAACTATTAAGGTAAGAATTTTAGGGCAACAGAAATGTAGAGCAACACTTTTTCTATTTGAAAATTTTCCTGAAATAATTTTTTTTTTTTTTTTTTTTTTTGTGCTGGGGATTGAACCCAGGGCACTCCACCACTGAGCCACATCCCCAACCCTATTTTGTATTTTATTAGAGACAGGGTCTCACTGAGTTGCTTAGGGCCTCACTAAGTTGCTGAGGCTGGCTTTGAACTCGTGATCTTCCTGCCTCAGCCTCCCAAGTGCTGGGATTACAGGCGTGTGCCACGGCGCCCGGCTCCTGAAATAATTTGAAATGCACAGCTAAATATGTTATATTTGTGGTTGTAGGGGAGAAAAGACTTTTCCTACCTTCTTATGTTCTGTGACTGATGCCTACGATTTGAACTTACAAAGACAGATTAATAGGAAAAGGAAGCCTGCATATTTATTTGATATTAATATTGTTACATGGAATAGAGGTTTCACAGAAAAAAGTAAAAATTCCAAGGATAGGATTAGACCCAGGGTCTTGTATATAATTCTAAAAAGAGCAGTAAATAATAGAGACATGACAAGCCAAAGGAAAGAGAAGTTTTGGTTAGGGGTGATAAATTACAGAAAAGTAACTAGGAAATATATGGCGGAAACCAATGGAAAATGAGTTATTTTAGTAAGGGTTGTTTGTACAGACACGTGGTGGCAACAACTCCCCATCTCTGGTGATAAGAATGTTCTCCACCTCCTGATACAAAGAGGTCACCTTTCTCATGGGAAATTTATACCCTGATTTGAAATAGAAGTGGGGGAGTAGAAAGTCCTTCTACTGGTTCCTAATGGTTTTCAGCTGAAAATAATCAGTATAGCAAAGTGACAAATTTCAGGAAGGTATGTTCCATTCCTCTTCACAGTCTATCTCTAATTTTTTCAAAATAAAAAATATTTATGATATTGCACCCTAATGGCAATTTCAGTTAGATGTCTATGTATTCACATCTCAGAATGAAAGGTTGCAATGGGAATTGGGTGACTATGACTTTATAACAGACAAAAATAAAATCAGCCTTTTTAAAATATTTTTATTTATTTCACTATTTATGAGTGCTATGGTTTGAAAATGGTTTGCATCCCCCACAATCCACTGTGATTAAATAATTGGTCTCCAGTCTGGTGCTATTAGGAGGTACTCCAAACTTTGGGTAGCAGGTCTAGTGGAAGGTCCTTAGGATCACTGGGGGCATGCCCCCAGAAGGGATTGTGGGATCCCAGTCTCTCTCTCTGACTGCCTGTTCGGCAGTGTAAGCTCTAGCACACATACATCATCCTGCTAAGATGTGTTTCCATCCTCCACACTCACCATAGACCAACCAAAGAGGGCTGCCCAATCATGGACTTCGAACTTTTAAAACTGTGAACTAAATAAATCTCCTTTTCTTTAAAAGTAGCGTGTGTCAAATATTCATGACAAAAAAAATTGAATAATACAATTATTTTTTATTAAATACACATACACCTACATTTCAAGAGAAAACTAAAATATTCCACAGATAGTTTTAATAGCAGGGTCCAATCCAGATATATTACTAGGCAATCTCTTTCATGTACATATTACTTCTAAGAAAAAGAAAAGCTTCATTGCAAACATCTGTATATTTACCATATAATCTTCCTTCCTGATGGATTTACTTTGGATTTAGTTCTCAAAGATGGGCTCTAAAGTCTTTAACTGAAGCTTAAAAAACAAATAGACTTTCGGTATACAGGCTTTATTCTGAATTCTAGGGAAATGCCTCCTGACTACTTTTTAAAATTTCGTCTTTAATATTCACTTAAAAGTATTTTCCATATTCTTTTTGACTATTCTCTGTTTACAGAATACTGAAGTGGTTTGTCTAATGTTATTTGCAAAAAAGGTGACTTCCTGGGGCTATCAGTAACTGCACTGTATCTCTCTTCCCCAAATCCCAGGATAATCCTCTCTGAAGCCCTGGTAGTCTTTATAGAATTATTATGACATTCAGAGTGCTCTCAGGGCTTTGAGCCACAGAAAGTATTTTTCCAATATTATAATTTATCTGTGATCTTTTTACTGCCATGTCCTCCAAAGCACTCAGGAAGACAAAGTCAACATGGCTTATTCTTTGGTACTTTAGTTTTGATTTGAGAAGACAACTCTGGATCTGCAGTCATTGTTTCCACTTTAACCATTTCCAGTGAGAGACTCCTAAGGGATTTGTGGTTTAAACATGGACAGTTTATCTGGTCCTTTGTCAGTCTTTTGGGAAATTCACCCATTTCCTAATATTTGGGTCTCCTATACCTAGGCGTATGAGTTAGGGTAACCATCATACTAGGGTTAATAGTGTTGGTTCTTAGCTCTGACTTTGACCCCAGATTTTCTATGTGACCATGCAGTTCCTCAGGTTCCTAAAAGGTGCTAGCTTTAATAGGAGAGGTGGGGATGTGTGAGGAGGTCCACGGAGCAGAGGAACTCTAAACAATTTTTATAGAGTTGCCCTCTGCATACTGGCCCAAATAGAGTCATCACTAATCATTAGCAAGTTAGCAAGGAATTGCTTTACTCCAGAGCTGCTACCTCAGAGCTCACCATAACAGAAATAGAATTTTAATGTTGGGAAGCAGAAAGTATTGTCTAAAAGCCTGGGCCCTGTCCAAGTCTATACGGAACACTTTGAAGGGAAGGACTGGGCACCACTGGAATATGGACTATAAGTGAAGAGAGAGGAGAGAGGCACAAACAGAGAAGTTCACCTAATTCAAATCAGTTTGTTTGCCTTGCAGTTTCGCTGAACAGTGGCTCTATTTTAGAGGTAACCCCTTCAGTAAAGGTTTAGGGAAAAAAACTGAGCTTATTCCCCTTCTGGCTTTGATATCTGTCTTGAGTGTTTTGTCCTTTGGGTCACATCTGAGTTTGCCCAACTCCTGCACATACAGGTGCAGTTTCATGCTGAGAGTTGTTATAAAATAGATTGGTGGGTAAAAAGCAAACCAAAATGTTTACATTTAAGTCAAAACATTTATATTAATCTGATGAAGAAATCTGGTAATTTTATCATTATTTAAATGGAACCTGTGCCCATAAGCCATTCCAAGAAAGTCTCCCTTATAGTGACAAATAAGGATTTCTCTGACTGCTAGCTCTCTGTCAGAGCTGTATTACCAAGGCACAAAGTAATTATAATTGTCTGATTGACTGGCATTATTTGGAAAAAGTAATTGTCCAAAAATATGCATACAGACTGATTTGATAATTTGTACATCAATTTTGCCTATGGGAGGTGGTTATTAATATATAAATTAACTTACAAAATGTATTCTGAATAGTCCACAAACTCTGGAACAATTAGATAAAATAAAACCAGGCACATAAAGTCTCTCTCCACCCACCAGAATGTCCATAATTCAAAATGGAGAAGAGCACAGGATTCTGAAATCATGCAAGACTGCCTCACTGTGCCATAAACCTTTGAGTCATTTCCAATAAAAAGCTTTCTTTAATGTTTGGGCAAAGATCTCCTGCCAAACAGGTCAGCAACAGGCAGGAAATGCAAGCTTTGGAAGATGTGCCTACATGTCCAGGCATGCCAAGTCCTGCTCAGCTATTTAACTCTCTGTTCTACTTGTAACTTCAAAGTCTAGATCCTGGAAAAAAAACAACAACCCAAAAAAAACAAAACAAAACAAAAAAAACCAACAAACAAAAAAAACTCACCTGAGAATATGCTATTCATTCACTTAGAATAAAACTCCAGAATTGCAGTAGTTTATGTCATGTATTCTCAAGTCCTTTGAAGTCCAGGAATTAGATTGACGAAAAGGCCCAGAAGAGTATATTTAAGGACATTGTAGTATTTCTCAAAATATTTATAAATGGCCCTGAGTACTAGAGGGTAATTTTTTCAGTAATCAATGAGGATATTTTAACATAAAAATTTTTGTAACATCTTTTTTAAGATTACTGAGATCTCTTCCTGAATTGATTTATATTTGGGGAAAAGGGGTTCCCCAAAACAGAGAATGTAATCAATATCTATAATAAATACCACCAAAATGGACAAGCATTAACTTTTATTCCATGGATGTTTTTTCTTTTTAACCATCTCTATGTTTTCTTTTCCAGTTTCCTCCTTTCATCTTTCCCTAAAGATCAGCATCATCTGGTATGTATCTTCCAATTACATTTTTGTATTTGTACTTTATTTATCTTATGTTGTATGGATTTGGCTTGACATGACTGCAGTCATCTTAAGTCATAATCACCATGACTGCTCCAAAGTAACCCCAGTTGGTTTTCCTGCATAGTTTCCCAGAAAACTTTAAATAGACTAAACCATTAGTGCAGTTTTACAATTGAACCCTGGCACCAGCAATGTGCCTGACTCTTTGATATTAGTGTAAGATAAACCATGTGTATTCCAACTAGGATGAGTATTTAAGGACATTGTAAGCATCCTTGTCTTATTTCTTATCTTAATGGAAATTCTTAATGCTCCTCTTTCTGACCCAAATTATGAGGATCCAACAGGCCTTGCTGCTCCCCAAGAGCAACTTTCATCAGTAAGTCCCCCCAAAAACACACTTTGGGCAATCCTATATCTCTTTCTTTGGTCTCATGGGACCTCAGGGCCTGTCCTCATATACTGAGTCTGGCTTGTTCTTGCACACATGTACTTACTATTTCTTTTCTTTTTTGTGGTATTGAGGGTTGAACCTAGGACCTCACACATGCTAGGCAAAGGCACTACCACTGAGCTACATCCCCTGCTCTTCGAACATATGCAATTTAACATATTTTTCTAATATTCTCCATAAATGTCTTGAACAATTTTTAAAAACTGCTTCACATTTTTAAATAATTATTGCTAGTATGTAAGAATGTCCTTGCTTTTTGTCTCCTGATTTTAGACTGGCTAATCTTCTAAAGTCTCTTAATTTTACAAGTTATTTGAATATTCCTTTCAATCTTGTAGAAAGGCAATTCTAGTGTCTACATATGAAAATTTTGTCTTTTGTTTTCAAATCCTTGTGCTTCTTCTTTTCTTGTATTATTCCTTTGGTCAGGAACTCCACTTCAATGTTAATAGTCAATGACGCAGGCATGCTTGGCTTGTCTTATTCCTCATCTTAATGGAAATCCTTCTAAACGTTTACCATCTAGACTAATGTTTTCTATATGTTTTTAGTAGATTCATCTCATTAGGTAGAAGTTGTCTTCTGTACACATTTTTTGAGGGTTTTATTTTCTGGTTTAGCGAGAAAAACATGGTATTTTTCTGTGAATTTCTCAATGTTATAAACACACTTGAATTTTATAAATCTTCCCAATGCTAAAATGTCTTTGCCTTCCTAATATTAATCTATTTGGTTGTGATTTATATACATATATACAAATTTAATTTAATATGGCAACGTGGGGATTTTTAAATCTCATTCATTTAATAAATTCTCACTGAGCACTTTTGGTGTGCCGGGCACTTAGCCAATAAAAGCACAATAGTGAACAAAACAAACTAAACTAAAACTTTGCCATCATAGATTACATTAAAGGAAGCAGTCAACAAGCAAGATTAGTAAGTGAAATATATTGCGTTAGTGATCACTGTTAAAGAAAAGAACAAGAGAAAAGAGATATGAAATCTGTGAGAAGGGTTGGGATTTAAATTGATTGGCTAGGGAAATCTTCACAAAAATGTAAATTTAAAGAAAGACCTGTCGGAACTAAACTATTCAGCTATCTGTGTGAAAAATATTCCAGTCAGAGGAGACAGATGTTTAACAACGTTGGGGTAGGAACATTCACGGCATGCTTAAAGAATAATTGGATAAGTAAAATTGCCAATTTTGTTGAAATTTTCAAATTTATTGGCATAAAATTACATATGATGTTTAATTTCTAAAAGTATTATATTTAGAACCCTTAATATTGATTTTTTTGGTCATTTTTTAGTTTGATTAGTCTAACCAGAAGTTTTCTATTTTGTTATTGTTCTCAGTCTTATTATTAAGAGATAATAATACAGATGTGGAAATGACTGTTATGAAGACTGGAATTGACAATTTAATTTTGCACCTCAGATATGCACAAAAGTCATTTAACATTTCTTCTCTACTTCAGGTGATGTCCCCCTCTCACCCTCATTGGAGGACACTAGTCCCTCAGGGGCTCTTCCATGTCAAACAGGACGTAATGAAAATACTGGAGTGTGTGCCTGACCTTCTCACTGCCTAAACACACCATGTTACCATTTTGACTTGACTGCAGTTGAGAGTGGTTAGAACAAAACCATATTCTGAGCAGTAACCTCCTCAGTGACTCCAAAAGGGCAAAGGCTGCCCATCTTCTGTCATTTCCCTGAATCTCTATCTGCAAGACTTGGGGTTGGACAGGGATCACAGTTAAAGCATGAAGAGTCGTGGGTATGAAGGGCAGAGACTGGTGCCTAGTCAGCCATGGAGAAAGCAGAGCTCCCCAGAAACAACCTCCTTGCTTCTGTCAAGCCACGGTGCCATGAATTCCAGATATTTCAAGAGTAGAAGTTGTAAGGACCAAGAACAAAGTTGTCTGAGACAAATGAAATAAGACACTTCAACTTGAGTATATTAATTCTGTCTATTTTCTGATGCTTTGACATCTTGGGGCCTCTCTTACTGGTGTTAGTCTGCCTCTCCCAGGGCCAGCTAATTCCTAGAGATAGCAAACTGTACTCTTCAAATGTAAATCAAACATTCCAGAGTCATACCCTCAGCCACTTCCTCTCTTAGGCCAAGTCACTAAGCCCCTGGGCACTCAGTGAATGAGGACAGGCCCTGAGGCTTAGTCACTGTTGAACAAGGAGAGATAGTCCCTGTGCTCTAGAGCCCACTGAAATTATTCAGACTAGCTGGCCCTAAACCTGTCTATCCTGATCACCCTGCCTCACCGACCTATCTTGGGAAAACCATCATGAAGGTTCTTGCATATGCTTTCTTCTTCCTCTGCCTCCTGGCTGGCCCTGCAAGATGAGCCATGCATGCCTCCTATTTCCAGGGACCTGTGAGTGTAGACTTCTTCCTTCATAACAGTCATTTCCACATCTGTATGTCTTGCCATACTTGATTAAAACAAAGTCCAGGTACATTTAAAACAAAGAAGGTCACATACAGAGCAGCCAATGTGCCCGATACCATTAGATTGTATAAAGCTCCCATGTCACCACATCCCATCCTAACAGGGAGAAAACTGAGAAGGATTAGTCCTAGAGTGGGAATTGAACCAGCTCTCCCATTTTAATCTCACAGATGATGACCTCATTGCTGCTTCTGGTGAAAAAACATGTTTTCTCAATTTTACCTTCCCAAAGAGAGTGGCAACTGATTATAGATGATGTGCCTCTTGTTGCTTAGGCCTGACAATTAGCATCATTGAAAGGTTTCTGAGGGCTGGGGTTGTGGCTCAGTAGTAAAGTGCTTACCTAGAATGTGTGAAGCACTGGGTTCTATTCTCAGCACCACATATAAATAAATGAATAAAATAAAAGTCCATCAACAACAAAAAATTAAAAAAGAAAGGCTTCTGAGTTTAGTTGCTTAAGTTAGAAATGTCTGCTTAAATGCCTAGCGCCTTAAGTTGCTTGCAAGGATCACAGAGGTTGCATACATTTGGCTAAGTTACCATTTATCTAGCAGAGCATATTCACGAAGTGCAGTCAGACTGTCTGCGTTTGAATCCAGGCTCTGTCTTACAAGTTGTGTGGCCTCGGACAAGTTACTTTACCTCCCTTTATCTCAGTTTTCTCACCTAAAAAATGGAAATCATATTATTACTTACTCAATAAGGACTGTGAGGAGTAAATGAAACAATTCATAGAAGTTATTAGCATATTATCTGTCAAGCATGACTGTGATTAGAATGATGATAGTTTGCCTTTGGGCCAGGTACTGTGATAAACAAATCCATACTTTTTAGGCTCTAAAATCAGTACTTTAAAGACTATTCTGATAGCTTACTGTGCCCTCCGAGCACCCCTGGGTAGTAGTATCATTAGCTAGGAATGAAGGTGCTGATTCTAAAGCCCATGCTCTTAACCACATCCTCCTGGGGCTGGAGGTTGAATAGAGGATGAATCAAAAAATAGTTCAGGAATTTTGGCATCATCTTACTATATCAGATATCCAAGAATGGAAAACAAGAGCGTTTAGAATGCCCTGTGACATTTTTCATGCTGTCACTGCTGTGATGGCATTTAGACCATTCAAGCCAGGTTTTAGTCTACAAGATACCCCACAAATCTCCCTGAAAAAAACTTCATGAAGCTTATGCTTTTTTCCTTTGCCATAAAAAGGGCAAATATTATTGGAATATTTGATATTTGCTTGAAAAAAGACATTCTTTGGCATTCGACTATCCAGCATGAGGCTATTTTCTGGAACATTAAACAATCATTGATAGCTAACTATGCAGGTTTTGCTTAAATGAAAGCCGGCAGGAAACAACCAAACAACCTAGCCAAGAACAAAGACACCCATTAAACTGTAGTGATATCAATATCAGAGCAAGCACTTATCCTGAATGTTAATCTCTTGAGGGAAAAAAAAGAAAAGGACAGGATTCAGAGACAGTGAGAAAAAGAGGGAAGGTGGAAAGGAAGTTCTGTTTATTTGGTATTTATGAACAATGTACTACGACCTAAACAATATACAGAACACACACTACTATTCAAACACCCTACTCCAAGTGTCATCATTTCATGGGTAGAAAATTGGAAACAATACCTGTAAGAGATATATTAGCTTTGGGGCCAGGGATGTGGCTCAGTGGTAGAGCACTTGCTTGGCAAGCATGAGGTATTGGGTTTGATCCTGAGTATTGCAAAGAGAAAAAAAAAAAAAAAAACTTTGATAAAGATATTGAAACAAAATTTGAACTCTGAGCAATTGTATCTCTATAAATAGTAATATGTAAATCCTACTCCAGCAGGGAGCAAGGAGCTCCAAAAAGGATCACCAAGCAAAGAGCAAGACAAATAAAGAGAATCTAGACAGGGTAAGGGCTGTGACTTCCTCCTTGGTTCTCCTAGCTCAGGATTTATCTATCTCTAACAGAGATGGGTCAGTGTGAATACCAGAAGCATTCCATACATTATTTGTGGTCTGTAGTGTTATGAATGGTTGCTTTAGATTGACTGAAGAGGAAAAATATGCAATATAGCATTTAACCTTTTACATCAATATAAAATCTCCAGTAAAAATCCTCCTACGGACATTCCTAATGCAACCTTGGGGTGGGGGGCATTCTGTAGGCAATTGCACTCTATGTTTATTGCCCTTTCAAACTTGAGAGGGATAAGGAAAAAGCCTTCAGATACCCATTATATATAATGAATTAACTTCTCTCCTTTGTGTCTAGAATGCTATTAGTTATGTGCCATCATCCTTGAAAAAAATAGAAGATAATATTCAGTCATTTTTTTGGTAGAGTTTACTTTTCTTATGGAACCCTCACCGAGAAAAGCTATTTTAAAAAATCTTCAAAGGAGACCTTGTCTCTTGTGGATATGTCACAAGTTTCAATGATACAGCGAGAGATGTTAATCTATTGTTTCTTGGTACTGATGTTTCACCCTGTAGCATCAGAAGTCTTCAAAGTTCTTACTTTAGAGCTTAAAAAGTATGGTATGGGTTCAAATTCTGATTCTGCTACCTCTGGGCTGCTTCATTTAGAGAAAGTTACTTATCTCCTACCTGTGACATAAATTATACATATGACATAATAATTGTGCTTACCTTGTAGGGTTGCAAAGATGATTTCAAGAGACAACAGGTATAAAACAGGCCTCACTGGGCACACTGTGAACACTGAACAGATGTTATTATTAACCGCTGGATGTGGCAATCCTGAGTACCCCACTACAAGCTTTTTTCTTGGGGAGACTAAGAACAACAGCGAATCATTAGACATGTCTCCTACTGAGCCATCTGGCATTGTTTTTCAGTTGTACATCCTGGGGACTCACTAGGGCCATAAAATAAAGTAAGCAATAATTCTCCTCTGACCACTCAACTGCTAAAATGAAGGGACCTGAAATTTTACACTCTCTTGGATATCACAGAGAAAGCCTTATAATCGGGTACCTGTTGCTTCTTTCATGACTTTAGCTAAGGGGGAGGGAGTGTTTGGTATCCCACAGGGCTTTACACTATCCATTAGCATTGTGGTCTCCTTGAATTCTTGTCATAACCTGCAGTGGTGTTTTATGAAAGAGTTAACCCCGAGTAGCTTTTGCAGCAATAAAATAACATGCTGTGGAAGGCTTGCTCATTTTCTGCATGTATTTTACTGTTATATAAGTCATGGGGAGTGAGAAGACAGGAGAGAAAAAACATGGGAGGCAGAGAGAAGGTGTGTGAAGAGAAGAGGTAGAAGGATATATTGATCCTATACTTTTTTACTTAAATTTAATACGAATTTTTAAGTCTCTTTTTCAGATTTCAAAAATTTTTTTTAAATCAAAGAACATGTGCTGCTTTTTTTCTGACTATAAAATAGCATATGTTCATTATTGAAGATATAAAAAGTATACTGAAGAAAAAAATGTTAAACTCTCCATAACACTACTAACCAGGCATAAATATTTGTGGTATTTTGGTGCATTTCCTTCTGTTTTCTATGTATATAAGTGGAGATCATATTGAGCAAATAATTTTACATCTTCCATTTCTCGAGTTATTATTAGTGCATTTTTCCATGTAATTGAAAGGTTATGTTTGTGTGCCTTCTGAGATGGGTCTCACTATGTTGCCCAAGTTGATCTTGAACTCCTGGGTTCAAATGATCCTCCTGCCTCAGCCTCCCTGTAGCTGGAACTACAGGTGTGTGCCACTATGCCTGGTAAGAAGTCTTGTTAAGATAAAATTTGGTCAATGTATCATCATATCACACAAGAATAAACTCCAAATGAATAAGAGATCTAGGTGTTAAAAAATTGACCTATGCTACGGGAAGACAAAGATGAGCTCTGTAGTCTGGGTGGAGGGAATGCTATGCACATATGGCTTTAAATTCAGACGTAACTTAAAAGTGGATAAGTTTCATACATGAAAATCAAAACTTTTTATGGCAAAACAAAACAAACAAAATACCAACAAAATCAAAGGGCAAACAATTTGAGAATCAGTATTTGCAACATATATCATGAATAAAGTACTAACTTCCCTAAATTTTAAAGAACATTAAAGATTGAAGAAAAAGACCAAAATTCTACAGAAAATGTGAACATAAGATATAAATAAATACAATCTCTAAACATATAAAGAGATGTCTAAATTTATTCATCATAAGAGAAATACAAATTGAAAGATAGTAAGATGCTGTATCTAACCTATCAGATTAGCAAAAATTTAAAATCTTGACAAGTGTTATGGTTTAGATACGAGATGTCCCCCAAGAGCTCATGTGTAAGACAGTGCAAGAAAATTTAGAGGTAAAATGATTAGATTATGAGAATGTAATATAATTAGGGTTATGAGAATTTAATATAATTAGGGTTTTAATCCACTGATATGAATTAACTATAGGCATATAGAGTGTGGCTGTGGAGGTGGGTCCCCAAGGACGTGTCCCTGAGAGTGAATCTCTTTCTCTGCTTCCTGAGCTGCTTTTCTCTGCCAAGCCCTTCTGCCATGATGTTTAACCTCGTCTAGGGCCCAGAGCTATGGAATTGGCCATCTATGGACTGAGACATCTGAAACCATGAGCCCCAAATAAACTTTCCATCCTCTATGATGTTCTTATCAGTCTTTTGGTCACAGCAACAAAAAAGCTTGACTAAAACAAGGCTCAAAGGAAATAGGAACTCTCATACCTGGCAGTTGGTGAGAATGCAAATGGTATAATTCCCATGGAGGGAGATAAGACAATATCAATACTACATATGCCTTTATCCTGTCACTCAGCAATCCTCCTTCAGGGAGTTAACCCTGAATATGTTCCTCCATGAATATGAAAATACATATGCACAAGGGTACTATTTATAACATTATTCTTAATTGCAAAATGTTAGAAACCACCTAAATACAGAAACATAGGAAATAAGTTGAATAAACAATGACACAAATATCCTATCTAGTATCATATGGCTATATATTTTTAAAAATAATCTCTTTATGAATTGATATGGATTTCTATAATACGTTAAGTTCAAAAGTTTTGATAATATGCTACCTTTCCTCTAATAAACAATAAATAAGAGAATATAAGTTAGGTTTTATTAATTTTGCACAAACAACAGGAAAGATAAACCAGAAACTAAGTAAAATAGGTTAGTTTCCTCCAAGTAGAAGAAGTGTCCTTGGAAGAGAATGAGGAAAATGTAATACTTTCTTGTGCATATAGTTCTGTATTCTTGACTTTTGGAAACATGCTTGTATGTTTATATTTTGTAAAAATAAATCAACAAAGATGGAGGAAAGTCTCTAAAGTTAAATGCAAACATAAATCAGTGACCCCACTGTGATTCAAATAGATAACCAAATTGTTCAGGTTGTTGATGAAAATGGAACTAGTCAGTAGTAACCTGGTTATTTTTGAACAATGTTTTCTTCCTTCTCCTTCTCCTTCTCCTTCTCCTCCTTCTCCTTCTCCTTCTCCTTCTCCTTCTCCTTCTCCTTCTCCTTCTCCTTCTCCTTCTTCTCCTTCTTTCTCCTTCTCCTTCTCCTTCTTCTTCTTTGAAACAGTGTCTTGCTGTTTTGCCCAGTCTAACCTCAAAACTCCTGGAATCAAGTGATCTTCCTGCCTCAGCCTCCTGAGTACCTGAGCCACCACACCCTCACATAATCTTAATATATACTGTGATAGGCAGAATTTTAAATGGTTCTCAAGATTCCCATCCCTTGGCTTAAATCTCTATAAAATCCTCTCTCCTCAAGTATTGTGGGAGTCCATGAATATAATAGGATAGTTCTTCCCTTATTAGGTTATGCTATATGAGCAAGGGGATTTCCATCCTTAGTTATATTACATAAGACTTCATCAGCACAGACTGGGGGAATTCTGCTGGCCTTAAAGGAGCACACTGTCTTGTTATAGAGAGGACCATGTGGCAGGGACCAGCAGGTGGCTTCTAGGGGAACTTAAAATGGTCTTGAGCTGCAACCTGCAGAAAACTAGGGACCTCAATCATACAATTGCATGGAACTGAATTCAGACAAGTTTAAAGGGCTTCAAAGAGGACCTGAAGTGTCAGACGAGAACCATACAATGAACGACATCTTGATTTCAACCTTGTGAGACCCTAAGCAGAGAACCCAGAGGCTCTATGTCCAGAGCTCTAACCTACAAAACTGTGAGAAAATAAATGGATGCAATTTTAAACTGCTAATCGAGTGACAGTTTGTTATGCAGCAATAAAAACTAGTACTGTATCACTTCAGTATATTTTTAAAAGTTGCTAATATTGAATTCTTCTACGCAATTTTGTTTTTCATCATGATATGGGTATAGCAAATCTGAAACTTTTTGTGTATTTTAGGTTCAAGTAAACAGATCTATGTTGTTGGAAGCCAAAGCTCCAACTGTGGAAGAAGGGAGATGTGTGGGTTGGGAGAAGGCAATGAACACCCTGTGTGGATAAACTGGAATAGGATATTTCACTGTAAATCCATGGTTCCTAAAATACTTAGAGTATAGCTAGGACTTCCAAAATAGTCAAAATATAAAACATCTCATATACGTGTGTGTGTGTATGTAAAATATCTATTTCTACAAGCAATGTCATTCCAATAACAATGTGCATATTTAGCCCTAGATCTTGATTTCTGAATACCCTTACCTTCCAAAAGAAGCCAGGGCTCCATAGAGAAATGGCTGATTCTGTGACTAGCACAGAGAAGGTCCAGGAACCTTGAATCTACTATTGTACTATAAATTAAGTAATTTCTAAAACAATTGATAATATCATGTAAAAAAGACACAAGAGTCTCCTTAAGCATCAAAATAAGTAAGGACATTAACAGATCACAACCTATTGAATAAAAGAAGAATCTATGAGTCTAAACTGATGAAAGTGAGAATAGATGAGGGAAAAAGGGAAAGATATTCTTTGTAGAAGGCTAATAAATATAGAAGGAAAGAAATGACTGAGTTAGAAAGTCACAATATTGCAACTCTAATAATAAAAAGTAATTCAGACAAGAGTCATGAACAGATCCTAAATCAAAGGAAGAAATGTTGGATTATGAACAGAATATTACAATGTCTCAAAGTATCTCCCTAGAAATTACTTATTAATTTCAAAAGGAAGAAAAGTAAGCATGGTAGAGAAACTGGACAACTTTTAAACCAAATAATCAAAATTCATATCAATAATTATGAACAATTTCTCAAGAAGAATACACCATCACTACTGTGGTATTTTGGCCCCAAATGCATAATGTGAACCTAATCACAAGAAAATATTGTATACACACAAGCTAAGGAACATCCAGTAAAACGACTTCCTGTATTCTGTAGGTATGTTAATGTCATAAAAGACAAAGAAAAGGTGAAGATTTTCCAGAACTATAGAAGGTGAACTCTTCCAGATTTAAGAAGTCCTGAGAAACATGACAGCTAAATGCAGCATATGATCCTAGACTTTACAAGATCCTATTTTAAAGGACATATAGAACCTTATTAAGACAACATTTTTGCAACATGGACTACAGATTAAAGAATTGTATTAATGTTAAATTTCTTGAGTTTGATAACTGAACCATGGTTATTAGAAGATAATGTCCCTGATCTTAGGAAAGATACACTGAAATATTTAATGGGTAAAGAGGCATAATGAATGCAATCTAGTCTCAATGAAGTCTTGTGGTAAAAAGATATATTTTATACACATAGACAAAATAATAAAGACAAAGTAGTAAGACTTTTTATATGAGTAAATGGTTTATGCATACTTTTTGTACTATTACTTTTCTGTAAGTTGAAAATAATTTGAAAATGATAAGAAAAGATTGAAAAATGATTTTTTAATTAAAAATCATTTTCATATGCTATTTAAATTGATTCCAAAATAGTCTACCTTATGGATACACTATAACTTATTAACTATTTTGTGATTTCCAGTTTACTTTAAAATTTTAACTGTTGTAAATAATATGAAAATGAATATCTTATTCACAAGTCTTTATTTGCATCTCTAATTAATTATGCCTTTAGTATAGATGGCCTGAAAGCTAAATTACTGAGACAAATGGTTCAAACTTTTTAAAGGCTATTAACAGAGAGTGTCAAAAAGCTTTTAGAAAGTCTGTATGCACATTGCTCATGGGATTGCAAGTTGGTGCAGCCACTCTGGAAAGCAGTATGGAGATTCCTTAGAAAACTGGAATGGAACCACCATTTGACCCAGCTATCCCACTCCTTGGCCTATACTCAAAGGACTTAAAATCAGCATACTACAGTGACATAGCCACATTAATGTTTAATGTGGCTCAAATCACAATAGCTAGATTGTGGTACCAACCTGAATGTCCTTCAATAGATGAATGGATAAAGAAACTGTGGTATATATACACAATGGAATATTACTCAGCCATAAAGAAGAATAAAATTATGACATTTGCAGGTAGATGGATGGAGTTGAAGAATATCATGCTAAGTGAGATAAGTCAAGCCCAAATAACCAAAGGCCAAATGTCTTCTGATAAGTGGATGCTGATACACAAAGAGGGGGTGGATAAGGGAAGAATGGAGGAACTTTGGATTGTGTTGAGGGAAATGAGGGGAGAGAAGGGAAGTGGGTAGGGGAAAGGAAAGATGGTGGAATGAGACAAACATCATTACCCCATGAACGTGTATGATTGCATGAATGGTGTGACTCTATATCATGTACAACCAGAGAAATGAAAAGTTGAACCCATTTGTGTACAATGAACAAAAAAAGAAAACCAGTATACATTCATCCAGCTTCCCATTCATTCATTCATTCATTCATACTGATTTACCATGTGTCACATGCTCATGACTCTCCCTGACACTGAAAATAACTTTTCTAAATATTTTCTAAATATATCGGCAAAACTTATATTTTTATTATTATATGCCTTATGTTAAGATTGAGTATTTTTATCTGCTGACTAGCCACAGGTATTTGTTCTGGAATTCTCTACCTACATTTTCTGCCCCTTTTTAGGCATGTCATGGTTTTTGTTTTTAATTGTTCGGCATCATTTCTTTACATCAAAGCTCTATTAATACTTCCCTGCATTTATTGCAGAAGAGGACGAGAGGCTACCTTGGCTTCTAACTATACAACACTGGTCCTACCATGCAAATGCAGGCTGAGCAGAGAAAATGCTTAAGCAGACCAGCTGAGCGAGGGATTAGATTTTAGAGACAAGAGAGCATCTAAACAAATGTGAGGATTAGGGGAAACTTCCTTAGCAGGTGTAGTTCATGGGCCTAATTAATTCTATGGCAAGAGGCAGTGGCACACACCCTAGCATGGAGAGCTAAAAATACCTCCTGCACCGACAGGGCAGTTTCTCCAGGGGAAGCCTACTGTCCAAGGTACAGCACACATGGGAATCAACCGGCTTTGAATATGCAAAATGGCAAATTTTGCAGTTGTGAAAGGAAAAATTCAGCAACCTTTCAAATGCCACTCTCTAGGAGAGGAGATGGTTTGCACGGATAGATTCCACCTCCCACCCCTTTCCCAGTCCCAGCAGATATGGTGTTTATACAGATAATAAACAGCGAACCAAGTCCGAGTGGCCTTCTGGTGAGACTGGGGTCAAGATCTTTCAAAGATCTACTCCATCTTAGAAGATGCTGCTGAGAACCTGCCACCAGCTTTGGCAACACGGATTTCTGAGATCCTGGGATATGTTTCCTTTTTGCCTGGAATCAAGGTTTTATTTACATCTGGACTTTGAGATTTGTGTTTTGTTTTGCTTCTTTCTCCTGCCCCCGCCATGGAATTGGGGAGGTTCCATGAACTCTTACGTCCCATTAACTCTTTAAGAGGCTCATGATAAAGTAAAGTCCATGAGTTTAAATTTTTGAAGCCCCAAAGGAGCCATCCCCTATCCCAAGAGAAACAATTAAAGCTGCAGCAAACCAGAGAACCTCAGTTTTGCCGAAGGATGGTGAATATTAGACTGAGAGAATGCACAATTAGAGTGGAATTTCATCTCTTTGAACTGTAATTCAGAAGAACCAGAGAATCTGATTTCAGACATAAAATCCTTTGAATCTTTACATCGTTTTACTTTATTAATATGGAAGGATTTTAACCTTAAAATTCTCTTCAGGAATTCAATAACAGGAGGTTGGCTCATATGAGAATTTTGAGCACCTCCATGTTGATATTCTCTTATTGGAGCATTTTAATAGAATTGGCTAATCTCGTTGCAAAGCCTCTTCTGGGCTGTGCTGAACAATGTGGCTGCACATCACTTGGAGAGACAGAATGGTAATTGCTTCCTATGATTTTGGAACCAGTGCTGCTCATGAAAAATCACAATGTAAGAATAGTGGTCACAGGGCTTTTCCTATTCCTTTCTCTGTCTGAACCAAAAAACTGTGGGAAAATGCAGTCCTCCCTTGTGCCTGTGCCTAGAAGGAGGAAAGAACAGAACACTGTCAACAGCCCTATGACTTACACAAGCACTTTATTTAGGAAAAACTCATTACTGGTTCCTCTCACCTAAGATCTGATCTTTTACACTCAAGAAATACAATTTCTGACTGGATGTGGAAAGTTGCACACTAGGAAAAGGATGAATCCCAAGCTGGACATGCCAGAGAACCTGTAAGCTGTGTACATTCTGTGTAAAGGTCAGGTGGAGTGACCCACAGATGAGCAGAGGGAGAGAAGTGTCTTCCACCTTCGTTCAGGCCAACAGTTTACTCTGTTTCAGAAAAGAACACATTTCTAGACTGTAGATCATTGAAAATGGTTTCTCTTTCTAGATCCATCCACTTATGACATATACGCATAACTAGGTTTTGGCAGAAGTTTGATCATCAGTCTTTAGATTTTAGTATTTCTGCAATTGTCACTTTTTTCTATACTGTTTCTAATTATTTTAAGGTAGAATTGGTAAAAGTTGCATCAGAAACCTTTTGAAAATGTCATTAGATTTTTTTAGGGGGAGTACCAGGGATTGAATTCAGAGGCGCTCAACCACTGAGCCACATCCCCAGCCCTACTTTGTATTTTATTTAGAGACAGGGTCTCACTGAGTTGCTTAGCACCTCATTGTTGCTAAAGCTGGCTTTGAACTCACCATCCTTCTGTCTCAGCCTCCAGAGTCACTGGGATTATAGGTATGCACCAGCACGCCCAGATCATTAGATTTTTTTTTAATGGAAATGTTCTGTGAACCAAATGTCATGAGGGATTTGTTTGCCATTTACCTAAATGAAGACATTTTTAGTTGCTTCTTCCCTGGATAACCTGTTTACCTTTCTTGATTTTGATTGCTGAATTCAATCTTTAAAATAACTAAAAATGAATAAATATAATTTTAAAATCTCTAACATAAACATTTCAGAGGAGGTTCTAGTTTCTATTGTTTGTGTTTTAGACAGCTTTTTTGCTGCTATGAATAAAGGACCCAACCAGCACCATTGTAGAGGAGGAAAAGTTTATTTAGGGCTCAAGGTTTCAGAGGTCTCAATTCACAGACAGCAGACTCCATTCCTCAGGGCTCGAGGTGAGGCAGAACATCATGGCGGAAGAGCATGGCAGAGGGAAGCTGCTCACATGATGATCCGGAAACAGAGAGAGAAACTCCACTTTTCATATACAAAATACATATCCCATAGCTATACCCCCAATGAACCACTTCCTCCAGCCACACCCCACCTGCCTCCAGTTACCACTCAGTTAATCCCATCAGGGATTAATTCACTGATTAGGTTAAGGCCAGAACCCAATCGTTTCTCCTCCAAACCTTGTTGCATTGTCTCACAAGTGAACTTTTGGAGGACACCTCATATCCAAACCATAACAGTTTGCTATACTGTTACTAGGGCTGCCACAACAAAGTGCCACAAACTGAGGGTCTTTAGCAACAGAAATTTATTGTCTCACAGTTTTGGAGGTTCAAAGTCCAAAATCAAGGTGTTAGCTGGGTCAAGTCTTTCTGAGGGAGGGCTATGAGAGAGAATCTTTCCTCTGCCTCTCATTCAGCTTTTGGTGGTTTGCTGCATTCTTTGGCACTCCTTGGCTTGTAGAAATATCATCCTAATCTCTATCTTCATCTTCACATTGTATTCTTCCTGTGTGTGGGTACATCTGTGTCCAGATTTTCCAATTTTTTTTTATTTGTTCTTTAGAGATATACATGACAGTAGAGTGTATTTTGACATATGATACATACATAGACTAAGTATGACTTCTTCCAGCTGGGATCCCAATATTGTGGTTGTGCATGATGTGGAGTTACATTGGTTGTGTCTTCATCTATAAGGACAGGAAAAATATGTCTGATTCATCCTACTGTCTTTCCTATTCCCATTTCCCCTTCCTTACCTTCATTCTCTTCTGTCCAGTCCAATGAACTTCTAATCTTCCCCTTCTTTCCTATGGATTAACATCCACATACCAGAGAGAACATTCTGCCTTTGGGTTTTTGGGACTTACTTATTTCACTTAGTATGATATTCTCCAGCTCTATCCATTTACTGGCAAATGCCATAATTTCATTCTTCTGTCACTGTAGTGTTGTTGTAGTATGCTGATTTTTAAGTCCTTTGGGTGTATATGGAGGAGTGGTATTACTGGGTCAAATGGTGGTTCCATTCCAAGTTTTCTCAGGAATCTCCATACTGCTTTCCAGAGTGGTTACACCAATTTGCATTCCTACCAGCAATGTATAAGTGAACCTTTTTCCCCACATCCTCGCCAACATTTATTGTTACTTGTATTCTTGATAATTGCCATTATCAATTATCTGGGTTGAGATGGAATCTCAGTGTAGTTTTGATTTGCATTTCTCTAATTGCTAGAGATGTTGAACGTTATCAATGCACCACCATGTTAGCTTAGGAACTGAATTCCTCAATAAGACTCCTGAAGCACAAGAAATAAAATCAAGAACCAATAAACGGGATGCTATCGAACTAAAAATCTTCTTCACAGCAAAGGAAACAATCAAGAACGTGAACAGAGACCCTACAGAATGGGAGAAAATCTTTACTACCAGCACCTCAGGTAGAGCACTAGTCTCCAAGATAAATTAAGAACTCAAAAAATTTAATACCAAAAAACCAAATAACCCAATCAATACTTGGGCAAAGGACCTGGAAAGGCACTTCACAAAAGAAGTACAAATGGTCAGATTTTCCAATTTTTAAGGAAACTAAATATATTGGTCTAGGGGCCCACCCTACTCTATGAATTGATTCTAAGTAATCTATTTGTAGTATCTCTATTTATGAATAAAGTCACATTCTGAGGTACTGAGTGTTAGGACTTCCATAAATAAATTTAACTTCTAACATTTACTATATAACATGCAGATATCCAAGAATAAAAATACCCTATTCCCCCCACACACACACACCTCACACATTCAGTGATGGCCACCTTTCCACTAAGGTGATCCAAAATGACAGAGGGAAGCAGAGGTAAGAAAGAGAGAAAACTTTCACTGAATGCTATAGGTCAGTTAATATTTAGGTATGCGATGCATGAAGTCATTTAATTTGATTATCAATTGTACCAGGGAGGTAGGCCAAACAGCAAAACAGACTCACAGTGATTAGGTGACTTTTTAAGCACCTGTTGGAAACTGGATGGAGATGTGGATGTGCCTGGCTGAGGCACCGTCCTATACAACCTCGCCTCTCTGCAAAGGCAAAATATTACTGATAATGATAATGATAGTAATAACAACTACTCAGGGAAATGTTTCATTGCAGCAATTGCTTCTTCCCATAGAGCAAAATCAACAAACAGATTGAAACAATCAGCAATGTTTTTGACAAGGTGACATACCCAAAGCTTCAATTCTGCCTAAATAGTCACAGCAGGATTTTCTTTCCTACAGTCAATAGAGGCTGATTTCTAAGAAATAAAGGGAAAAAAGAAACAGCAGAGCACAATTTAAATATTTATGAATGTCAAAAATTGAAAACTCTTTTTTATATTTGATTTTGGAACCTGAAGCTTGAGGATCAAGACAGTATCCTTCTGAGACTTTCTAGTAGCAGTAGCTAACAGTTATCACATCTCCTATGTGCCACGCACTGTGCCAAATGCTCCTCCTGTCTAATCTAAACCTCACGTCACGACAAGGCTGGGGGTTAGGGGTGATGTGATCTCCATTTTATAGACAATGAAGCAGAGAAATACAGCCCAGGTTCAAAGCCTGGCTCCTGAACACTGCCCAGCCGAACAGATAAGTTAAGCCACTAAAGGAGGTTCTGTGTGATCAAGATGATGTTTTGTAGCCAGTTGTGTTCGAGTGGAGCCACTAAAGTGGTTAGAAACCAGAATTTGGAGTCAGACAGACTGAATTTGAATCCTGGATCCACCCCTCATTAACTCAAAGAGCTAAGACAAAGTGTTTAACCCTCTTGTGTCTCATCACTTTCCAAATTGGGGTAATGATACTTTCCCACAGTGTTATTATGACAATTAAAAGCAAATCACAATCACTAGAGCAGAGGTGATAGCTATTAAAGTTATTATTATTAACATAGCAGATCTTTGAGTTTTATTCATACACATTTCCACATCTCATAAATCTTTCTTGGCAACCTCTCACCATATAAAGAAGAGGGTTCCAGTGCTTCAGAATAAGGAGATTGTTGCTTATCTTCTTGTTTGAGCTTGAAGTGATATAATAAACTCCAAAGTCAGGATTTTCTAAGAAAGAAATGAAAGCTAAATGAAATTTCTTGTAGCTTTATTAGCATACAGAGAATTAGACTTCAATGTGGGAAATGGAAACTTTCTTACTTTGAGTAGGGAAGGCACAGTCTTTCTGAAGTCTTTCTTGGCTGGCTTTCTGTTTAGACTGGGATGAAGACATATTATGGAGGAAGCAGGGGTTGGGGAAAGAAGTAAAGCCAAAGCAACTGAAGGAAATCAGAGAGCAGAGTCCTTATACCAGCCCTGTCTCCTTAGGATTGGGAGCACCAGGAAGCACATCAAAAAAGCAGGTGGAAGGAAGCACTTTCTGAAACACTCAAAAAGTTAGGAACTATCCAAAGGCATCAAGGTTCATGGCCTGCTGCCCTGGCATGGGCCTAATGTGGGAAGCTGCTGGCCTCTGGGGGAAGCTTAGGAAGAGTGCATGAAGGTGGTACAGGGTGAAGGACAGGTCAATGAGCCACAGTCATACTCCTGTTTCTCTGGAGCTCAGAGGTGGCTAAAGACAGGCAGAAAAGCAAGCAGAGGCACTGAAGAGGCCAGAGATCAGCATAGGCCTAAGGTTACAGCAAAGCATAAGGATTCCTACTCCAGAAACCAGTAGTAGAAAACACAGACACCAATGATGGCTGCTGGTGTGTCTCCTTGTAAACTGTGACCATTCTGGCGATGCCTCAATGACCACTGGACCACAGAGCAATCCAAATCAGCAAGTACAGAACAGAGATCAGCAAGCATCTAACAACTGTCTTCCCCACGGCTAAAAACTAGCCTGTAGACCTGCTCTTCTCTCTAGGTGCACAGAAAAGCAGAGCTCTTAAGGCTAAACATTTACCCGAGGCACCAGGCAGAGGTTGCAGAGATCAAACCACAGATTAGACTGACATTACACGATTGTATCAAAATATGGTGTATTTTCCCTGCTGCCTTAAGGTTTAGGTTTCCTGGGGGTAGAACAGATAGGACTTAGGACACAATTAAGTTCAGTTTCTTTGCACATCTTGCCTCATGTTAAGAACCTGAGTGGATTGTTTAGAAATCAGTGTATAACATGTATTTACACCAAGGACTGGATACAACCCAACTAAAATCAGAATATAAGACATCTTGAGGGCAGGACCATGAGACTATGAGAAAAAAGGAGGGAGGAGTAAGATTGTCATACAGAAGTATAGAGAAAGAGAAAGAGTATTTGGCTTCTGACCTTCAAAATAGGTGTTTTGAATAGGCAAAGAGATAATAGATTTGAAAGCCAGACTTATTGGAGAAATAAAAAGATTTCCAGAATTTAACACTTACCTTTATCATATCTAGAGACAGACCTGGTGGGTCCAACCATACAATTTTACTCTATGTCCAGGGAAAAGAGAGAAGAGATAAAGGGAAGCCAAAAGGCCAATCCTTTTGATGTGAGTAATTTTTTTGGATGACAACACAAAGAGAGTGTGTTGGAAATCATGGAGATGAGAGACCAGGATCCTGGTCCTATCCTCCTCTAATACCAGGCTTTGAGCAGAGGCTGGGGACTGTCTTTAGAAAATATCCAGACAGGAATGAGAGGCCCAGAGCATTCAGGCTAGTGTCACACATGTGTTGTACACAGGGAGACTGGGAGCCTTGGAGGTAGCCTACAAAGTTGGTTCCCCAGGATGCATAGGGATGGCATGAAGGCAGTGGCAGAGGGTGGGTGAATGAAGAGTGTTATAGGTTGGCTTCTCGGCAAGTGGAGATGATATTTATTAGGGATCTATGCCTGGAAGAAAAGCAGGGAGCAAACAGGACTGGGTAGGGGAAAAAGTTGAATTTTGATGCACCCCAACCAAGCCCTAGCTAACCTGTGGGCAATTGGGAGTAAGAGTTGCCCGTCAGCATTGTGTCACAATCTATTAACTGTCCAGGACTTTCTAACTTCACCATACTCAGTGATGGAGAGGCTAGGCTGCCACTCTTCCAGCCACTGCACATCTCAGGCCATGAGAATTCAAAGCCCTGCAGAGATTTGAGGAACCCCTATTCTGACACCTGAACCATATCTTATACTACTCCAAGACACCATCTTGGAGAGGAACAAAAAAGAGTGTTGAAGCATTTAGCATTTACCCAAGTTAACTGACCAGATCGAATTGCCTAAAGAAAATTTAAATAATTGAACCAGACAAAGGTTCATACATAGCCTAAAAATTGGCTTTTAATTTTTGTTATCAAGCAGGCAAAGGGATTTTTCAAGAAGAGAACATCAGATAAGAGGCGTAAAGGTCTTTATACATTTGTGTGCCGTGTGCGGGGCATTTTGCTCTTGTGACGGTATAAGCACCAAAAGACAAATAAGCACCAAAAGGTCACTGAACAAGAATTTCAGACTCAGAAGACAGAAATGAGATGGGAGGAGGAGTCAGGATTGTGTTCTGAAAACTGCTAGATTTGATTAGTTGGTGGACAGGGAAATTTTTCATTCTGCTTACTTCTTATATGAAGTTCTGAAATATTAAGACCTTAGTTACTCTCACTGGACATAAAAATTACATGTTAAATAAAGCCCAATATTTAGTAACCCACAAATCACTCTGATTTCCCTGCTACTGTGAAAGTGTACCCAACAAAAACAATGAAAAAATAATGGTTGTAGTTGATACAGTTTCCTACAAACATCACAAATACCAAAACCTTTGACAGCCAGAGACAGAGGAAAATTCAGTCCACACAAATCTCCTCATGAACAAATAAAAAACAAAAGTGATACCACTGGAACTCTGGGATCAGAGGATGGAGAAATATGAGAGGCAGGCCACCTATGGTCAGGAACCCCAGGCACAGCTCAGAATCAATGGACAGAGCTTTCAAATGAGAGCATTCCAGACATTTCTGGGCTATGCTGGCCTTGGGAGGGGGAACTGAGATGACCAAGTAAAAGACTGAGAGCATTGCAGTCCTAATTTAGTTTAAAGTCCTTCTCTTTCTCTCTGTTGGAAATGATTTTCACTGTGGCCACTTAAGTCTAACTTTAAAAGAAGTTGTGATTCCTTTGCTGAATCAAATTTTCTTCGAATTCTGGAATGGTATGTAGGGGATCATTGTGAGACATTATCATACATAGTTACAGGTATGCACACATATCTTTCCAACTTCCTTAAAGAATCTTCCTGCCTTTGGGATCCCATCTGTTGTAAATAAGAATGATTTTTATGATGATGATGATGATGATGATGATGATGATAATAGCAACTGACATTCATTGAGCATTCACTGCATGCTGAGTACTATACTGATTTACAAACACATTTGTTTTAATCCTTCCAACTCTTCATAATTGAGGCATCATTATTATATTAGGTTAAATAATTTTTTTTTTTTTTTGCGGGGCTGGGAATTAAACCCAGGGCCTTGTGTTTACAAGACAAGCACTCTACCAACTGAGCTATATCTCCAAACCCTATGTTAAAGAATTTGAGACTCAGAGAGATCAAAGAACTTTCCCAATGTCACACATTTAGAATGTAACTAAGAGAGAACACAGAAAAGATTCCAAATGAGGAAAAACTGCCAAAGATGGCTACATTGGCATAATGTTGTCTTTGGAATTCTGTGGTATTGTCTTAGCCTAGATTACCCAGAGAACAGAGCCCGAGGCAATGAGCTTATGGCCCTTCTATGTCATTGGGAATGCAGTTTCAGGTGTGAGGGACAAGGGAGCAAAGCAGAAAAGGGAGAGCCAATGTGAAACTCCATTATCAAGGTCAAAACTAGACAAATCCACAGGCTCATCCACCAAGAAGTCACATAAACTGCATCTCAAAAAACTCCAGTTAGAGAGAGAAGAGGGGAAGAATAAACTGGCTTTCTCCTTTTGAGTAAATAAGGTCAAAAGAACCATCATGCCAGATACAACCTTGCAGACACATCCTGCCTAGTCATTCTTGCTTTGGTTTGTCCAGTAGTTGCCCAAGCCAGAAAATAATGCTATCCATAACAAATCCGCAAATAAATCCACATGGAATCTGAATATTGGAACTATTGGATGGAACCATATTACACCTCATGATCCAACTACTCACTAGGGTAGAGTGTGAACTTCATTGTAATAAAGGATTCCTGGGCTCTTGGTCTTATATTAGCCAGCTGTGTGACTTGTAGGAAAAGAGTTAATCACTTTGTATTGTGTTTTCTAGTTTGTTAAGAAAAGCCCCTGAACTTAGTCCAGGGACATCAGCAACTAATGTAATCAGTGCATGGTGTACAGGTAATGAACAAGGAGTTTTACTTTCGGATTTTGCAACAAACCATAGGACAAGTGAGGGTGTCCTCATTTTTTTTTTTTTTTTTTTTTTTTTTGATGAGGAACTGGGACAAAAGTGTCACATCTTCCCCAAAAGTCATGGAGTTAATATACTGCTGAGGCTAGGATTTAAGCCAGTTTCATCCAACCTTAAAGTTCTTTCTCTTTCTTTGTTTTTTGAAAACAAATTTTGAATTACACACTTAGCATGAATATTACTTGTAAAAATTAAAGTGTTTCTGAAAAAACCAATGTCTCCTTGGAGAGTATTGCCCCTGTCTGACAAAACTTCTCTTGTCACAATAAGTAACTACTTATCATTTTAGTGTACATTCTTCCAGAGTCCATGTGTTTACACATTATGTGTGTAACCATAGAAAGCATAAAGTATTATTTATAAAAGTATACATATTTTTATGTATATGAAGAATGATGGTATCACTCTGAAAATACCTTTATGCAGCCTACTTTTTGACTTAACAATAGATCTTGTCAACCCAGCTATATTAGTACATAGAGAATGATCTCATTCCCTTTAGCTGTTCCATAGTATTTCCCAGAATAGACACATCAGTTTATTGAGTCACTTCCCTAATGATGGGTATTCAATTCATTTGCCTACCTTTCTATTCCAAAATTGTGCTATGTTCCCAACTTCCATAGATGAGTCTTAAAACCTCTTTTAGCTGAAAAATTCAATGGCATGAAGAAAATGAAACGGGTATAAGTCTGAAGACATAATAATTCACTCCAAACAACTCATTTCTTAGGCAGTGAAACAGCACTGAATTGTGAAACATATATGTTACAGAGCCCAAGAGACTAAACAAGGATTCAAACAGGCCCAGGCAGGATAAATAGCTCTCTGGTAACTAGAGACAACCTAGAGTCTAGTTTATGTTCACTCAAGTATGTGACTCAAGGCTTTGTGTGGTTATTCTTGATTATAGCAATTTATTCTATAATGGTTATTGAGGTTTAACATGGCACCTTGCTATGTGCTAGAGACTACATGTATTATATTCTTTAGTGCTAATGATATCCTTTAGAGCAGATATTATCTCTTTTTTATTACTGAAGCACAGAGTCTTGAAGAGGTGAAGTAATTTTGCTCAAGGTCACAAAATAGTGTCAAGACCAAGATTCAAACCCTAGTTGTCTGACTGCAAAAATTCTGCCTTCTTTCCACATCCATCATCAGTTTCTTTTAAGCTAGTTCAGAAGAACTTGATGATAGAGAACAAATTCTTACCCAAGGTAAAAACTGTCAAGACCTAGTGCCCTGCTTCTCAGTTCACCTCTGGCTCCCTTTCCTGGCCAACATCTGGTCCTCGATTACTTATGATTCCCCAATAACATATTGCTAAGAACTTTTTCACATGCTGTTTTCTTTTTCAGGAGAACTTGTCTATTCTTTGAATAGCAAGCAACTCTTACTCCTCTTTCAGTCCAGCCATCACTTCCTCCAGGAAGCCTTTGCTGTATGGCCCATGACCCTCACAGCTGAACAAGACTGGGTGAGGGACATACCATGTCCTCCCAGAGTGCCTTGTGTTTTCCTTTCTTAAAACACTTGATATAATGAATTGTAAATATTTGCTACTTGTCTGCTTCCCTATACTACACATTAAGCTTCTGGAAAATAGGAACCACAATTTATTCATAAGTATATCTCTAGCCCCAGCATAGTGTCTATTATACCATGAGCATTTGAATAAATAAATCGTAGAGTAATGGCAAAAATGAACCTGGCAGCGGACTCTAGTCCCATACATGCTGATTGCCCCAAGACAGTCACCTGGTCACCCCATTGCCCGTCTGATTGCATTTCTAATCCCTCACTTACTGAGATTGCGGGGATTTTTCTCTGCATGATAATAGAGGGAGAGGATGGCAGATGGGGTTAGGAAAGCTGATGTTAAGAAAGTCTGGAAATTTCAGAGAGAGTCTATAAAAACAAAACAGCCTTTCTGTGGTGTCCACATTTATTTTGTCTATAAAGGATGAAGCATTTCTCTTTTCTCTTTAAAGCTATAGAATAAAATACTAAGCAAGAAGAGGAAGCCTTTTTTTTTTTTTTTTTTTTAAGGCAGAAAGGAGGTTGATTGTAGAAGAAAAATAATGAAGATATCCTGGGAAATGTCAAGGAAAATGTATCATTCCATAATTTTAGAGAGCAAAAATCAAAAGATTCAAACCAGAATGTGTGAAACATAAACAGATTTTGCAGATGATAAATGGCACTACCGTACACATCTTTCTCTTTTCAGTTACAGATTATTTGATGAAAAGAATCTGTTTATTTCAAGTTTGCCAACATAGGTTTTGTTTTGACAGTTCAAGGTATGCATCGGCCCTTCTTCTAATGACCTTTAAGATATAGAAACTTGGTATCAACCCTTCTAATGACCTTTAAGATGTAGAAACATGATATTCTAGACAGTGCTTCAAAGTGTTGATGGAGCTGGAACATACAATCTGTGTTTACTAAATATTAGAAAGAAAAAAATAGAAAATGGCATCAGAAAGAAATGAGCATATACTCCAGAAAGGGCTGCCATCTTCCATCTGATTTAAGTGTTAGGCATCCACTAGACGCTAGGCCCTGTACTTGATTCTGACAATGCGGTAGAAAGCAAACAGGTGCCTGGCCCCTGGATAGCAGATGTTAAACAGGCAATTGTAAGATTATAAAGGTTATAAGAAGAGAGGGATCTAAAGAAAGAATAAGAGGGGACAACTACTTTGGATAGGTAGCTAGGGAAGGCCTCTTTAAGGACTGACTTTTTTTTTTTTTTTGGTGCTAGGGATTGAACCCAGGGCCTTATGCTTGTGAGGCAGGCACGCTATCCGCTGAGCTATATCCCCAGCCCCAGGACTGATGTTTAAACTGGGACCAGAAGAATAATAAAGAGGCAGCCAGGTGAATAGTGGAAGGAAAAGAATTATAGGCAGAGAACACAGAATTTATAAATAATCTGAAACTGGAAAGAGCTTGGCCCTGTCAAGGAACTGAAAAGAAGGCCTGCTTATCAGCTGTTTTCCTGTTGGTCCTCAGATCCATTCCTGTCCCTAGCAGGCTGTTATCAGAGAGGCTGGCTTCTGCATTTGTCAGGCCATCTTGCCAGGTGGCCCTGTTATTTGAACAATAGAACGTATTGATAGGAGATTGAAAGGTAGACAAAAGGAGGAAACTAGAATATTCTTCAAATTTCCTTTCTGTCTTAGGAGAGCATCTCCAGCAGTGGTGATGTTTCTCTGTGGCTTAGAAATTTGGGGCTCCAGCAGAAGCATGGTGAGAACCCCCTATCTTTATTTTGGGCCTAGGATAATTGGCTGGGGAGTCACCCTTACAGTTTAATGATAACTTCAGTTATCACAGGGGTATAGCGATGATTAAAATTGACCTGGTCACTTCCTTATAGAAAGGTTTACATTTATAAGAAACAGGCTAAATAATTATAGCATTTGCACATAAAAGCCCCATTCTATTTTCCCATTAAAAAAGATTTTTTAAAAAATCACTGTGACCCATTTCTGGAACGGCTTGTGAAACTATCAAGGTTTTGGTCAGGACAGCCAAAGTTTTTAACAGTGACTCACAAGATCAGAAATCCACATGGAAGCAGCTGCCTGATTTTTTTTTCTATTTAATGGCAAACAATTGTAAATAAAGAATTCCACTCAAGGAATAGGAAGCTTACACATGCGCTATACTGAGTTGATCATATGTTACTTCTAGATCTATAATAAGTTACCATTAATTGTGTACTAATTCTATTCCAGTCTCCATACTAGATGTTTTACATATAATACTAAATATTCAAAGTAGATTGAAGTTACCTACACCATTATTAGTTGTCTCTGTTCTGTAGAAAAGAAATGAATTTGGGATACTAAGGTCAAAGAGATGGTACTTGATACAAATTCACATATCTGGCTTCAAAATCCACAATACGATACTACACTTTTTTTTTTCCTTCAGTAATCTCATAATAACTTAGTTTCGTGGTGAATTTGGTGTTATAAAACTATGATTTGAATTATATTCAACTTTAAATATTACCAGTAATATGTGTCTGGTGTTGATGAGGTAGGAGGGAAAGAAGGCTGTTAGATCCTGTTAGTCTCTGCATTTATTGGAGAAGCAAAATAGCTCTTCAAAAATTATTTTATTGTTGTTGTTTTTCAAATAAAAATTTCAGATGTGCTGTACTGGTCCCCAGTCAGTGTTGGAAACCCAGGGTCCATTCTCTTTGAGTTAAATGATCAAGCATTCTTTATCACAAAAGGTATATTTGGGGGTATTTAATACTAACTCTAGTTAGGTGCAGTAGTTCTCTAGAATGCTCTGCAAAAAAAAAAAAAAAAAGTCTTCTGGGGCAAATCGGGAGAAAAGAGCACCTTGACATCTGCCCTGAGTTTGGGAGTGTGATAGATGCATGGGCTGCTTCCTGCTTGCCAAGCTTGCCTCAGCCACCCATTGCTGATACTGTGAAATGCCTTAATGTTTCGAGCTTCCATCTTTTACTGGATTTCCTAAGCTAGTTCTTTAAACCTTTACAAAGCAAGTCATTATGATATGTAATCCTAGATGTATGGTTAGGGAGAAAGTCTTGCTCCTCTTCTCTCCTTCCCTTCCCTTCCCTTCCCTTTCCTTCTTTTTATTCTTTGAAATATAAGCTAGGAAGAAGAGAGAGTTTGAGCATATACACTGATAAATCACACACAGGGTGAATGGCCTACCACACACACTAGACCTGGAGGAACATTTATTTAGAGAAGCTGATTGACAGGAGGAGGATCAGGTGAGACATTCCTCCATTACCTAACGCAGTGAACTAACAGAGTCTGCAGTTCATACTCTGTGGGCTAATAAGCTGCAAGCGTGGGAAGCACCAGCATCTCTTCTGGTGCAATGTGTTGGGGGGGTGTTCTGGGATCCAAGACTTGTTGGGTTATTCCTCTTCTGCTATCTCAGAATCACTCACAGGTGGGCATTACCAGATCTCCCCTGCCATGAACAGGAGCTGGGGTTCCAGTCTTGCAGTTTCAGGTGTATGATCTGTGGAACCTTGGCCTCCAGCCCTGTTCTTCCACTTTGGTATTCTCTCAGGATCTTTGCCAAATGGTCCCACCCTACAGGAAGCCAGCTCTCACCCTGGGAGGTCTGCCAGGGGTTAGTTTCAGATAAATTAACCCTTATTTCTCACTGCAGTATAAAACTGAAGACCTCTGAGGACCAGCTAGAATTGAGAATATCATGTCAAAATGTGTTTGGCTGGGTCTTTGCCAACACAACAACTGTCTTGGCCTATCATACTTGTTAGCCTGTTGATCAAAAATCCATCAAATCAAAAGCCTTCACTGCATACAGATTCATTGTCCCCAACACATCTCCTATCTTAAATTCCTATCAGTTTCTATATGATTCTCCCAATAGCCCGATCTTTCAGTTCCTTTCATTTCTTTTCTCCAATGGTTTTTTCTTCCACCCTATCTCAGTCACTTACTCTTACTTCATATTGCAATTCTGCTATTTATTACCAACAATTGCCACTCCTTCGTTATCTCAAGTTCACTTCCCTACCTCTTATCTTTTCCATCTAATGTTCAACTTCAATAATCCTTTGACGTCATCAGAACTTCCATCGGTCATGGTATCAGTCCTGTTCCTCACACTCCCACCCACCTCACTTCTCTTCTTTCCCAGCGAGGACAACCTTGATCATCATTTTGGTGCATGGACTCAATTCCTTTGCCTCTCTCTCACTTTGCATTTACTTGCCCAAACCCAACCTACTCTGCACAGCATCTGACTGAAGGAAAGCACCCTATATCTGATTACTCCCACTCTGAATTCATCACTATAAATATCAAATGGCCTTCTTGTTGCCTGGCAAACTCACTGTATTTCCCTAGTCTATTAGCTATTCTGCTTTCCTACAACTATTTCCCAACTTTTTGTCTCTCCTCAAACCCTCAGCAAAACTCCTTCCCCATCTTTGTCCTCAGATGATTACTTTCCTTGCTAAACTTCAAGAAAACTGAGGCTCTTAGAGTGTACTTCCTCAACATACTTCACAGCAACACCTGCACCCACATTCACTGCCTCTTACAGCACCTCAGGTACACATTGATCCCAGTCCCTTTCACAAATGCAAAGACATTGCTCTGGTAAATTACTTTTCCTTCTCCTATCGCATTAAGTTTTTCTTCCTTACTGCACTGTTCCCATATGTCCCTAAACAATATATTATTCCTCCATCAAAAGCAAGAGGAGGTGGACAAATTCAGCTACTTGGGAGTCTGAGACAGGAGAATGACAAGTTCAAGGCCAACTTTGACCAACTCAGAAAAACTCCCTCTCAAAATAATAAGTGAAAAGAGCTGGGAGATATCTAGGTGGTGGAGCACTTGCTTAGTATGCACAAGGCCCTGGGCTCAATCCCCAGCACCAAACATAGAAACAAATAAACAAAAACATTTCTTTTGGTCCCAATCATTCTCAGGCACTGCCCCATTTTTTTGTTATGCTTAGCAACAGATTTCCTCAAAAGAGTTTTCTGTACTTGCTCTCTGCAATTCCCATCCCTGCCTTCTATCTTATAATCACTGCGGTCAGGCTTTTGAACCCATGATTCCACTGAAACTGCTTTTACCAACTTCACTGGTGACTTTGACATCATTAAGTTAGGAGGTCGATTCAGGAGCATTTGGCGGGGTCATTCTTACTCCTCTTCCTGGTACACCTTCCTCACTTACTGTCCCTGACACGATCCACTCTTGATTGTCTTCATACCTCACTGATCATTTCTTACTTTCTTACTGATTCCATCTTTTCTCCCAGGCTTCTTCACATTTATGTCCCCAGCGCTCAACCTTTGGACTTCTTCTCTTCTCTCTCTACACTTGCTACCTTGGTGATCTCTTCTAATTCTAGACCCGATTCAGAGTTCACCCATCACCCAGGGCTGGATTTCTTCTTAAGGAGTGGCTATTTTGGTGACTGATCCTCCAGATGTCCACTCTGTCTTCCCATGAAGGTGAATTGGGACTTGAGTATTTCCCAGCCTGGTGAAAAATCTGGTAATTCGTGAGTTTATTCTCCAGTAGTTGGTGTTGCCAGATAAAGTACAGTTGAGACATATTAGTTCTAAGAAATTATTTGTGTTTATATCAAATGCAAACTTAACTGGTGCCCTCTGTTTTTATTTTTTAACTATGGCAACTCTACTAGTGTTGCGCTTTGCCCTTCCTTGTGGACCTATAAAGGCTTAACTCAGTGTTCAGCCAATGACTCGAGGGGATCTCTATGCAGATTACGGAGTTTTTTCTCTAGGAAGTTTCTACTACTTCATAGTACTGTCCCATAAGTTCTGCCTTCACCTTGCCAAATTCCAGTGTCTGCCTCTTTAACTCAGTGAAAAAACTATTTGAACACACCCTTTGTCACAGCCCAGAAGGGGTGCCAGGAAAAAAGTCAGGGCACATTGCTGGGCTCACCTCATTTGTTCTCTTCCCAAGGATCCCAGTTCTGGACTACCCGTTGTCCAATGTTGGTTACAATTGCTCTTATAATTCTGCATTCAAACTTTGAAGATTTTCTAGGTATATAGTTATATCATCCATATATAATCAATCTTTTCATTTTAATCCATTAGAGATTATCAATTATCTTAGGACAGAGATTTTTGTCTCTTTTATGCACTTCTATATCCCTAGTACCTATAGGCCTGACATGATAGATGCTCAATAAAAATTTGTTAATTAAATTAATATAGGATAATGTTTAAGAGCCCAGGTATAGGGTCAAATTGTCCAGATTTGAATGCTGGTTCATCTAATCATTAGATGTGTTGCCATGTTTCTGAGTTAAATTTCCTTAGCTTTGTTTTTTTTGGGTTTTTTTGGGGGGAGGGGTTGTTTTGTTTTTGGCCAAAATTACTAAATAACAGACAAAAGGCAGCTTAAACTTTGTTCTTCCTGAGGATCACATGTAGGACTCAGAGCAGGAACTACCCTGACAAAGTTGAAAGACCCTTTAACCCCAATCAAGTCACAGGCAAGGAAGGAGCTTCACTGTGGGGTCAGGTATGGGGTAGGTCCCGGTACACGTCCAGCGTGGGCGAGGGAAAGGGTTTCTGTTGGAGGGATGGGCCGGCTGTAAATTAATCACTAAGAAACTTATTTAATAGAAAAAAACCACAGGAGACAATTATCTCTTCTGAATCAGGAGGCCAGACGGATTGAGCCATACTAAGATCTGGCTCTAACAAAGACTGGAGACTGCACTTGGTTTATTTAGAGCCGTACAGATCAAAGGGGGACCAGTAGGAGCTTCTTCCATGAAAAAAAGGATGGGGTGGAGTTAAGGAAGCCATTTTGCTCTAGCAGGTCCTGTGACACATCTAGGACATGCATATTCCTGCGGTGCGCCACTCTGCATGGAAACCACATACTTCTGGCCATCTGAAAAAATCCAGTTCCTGAAAGTCAGATTTCCATGTCTGATGGCTCCACCAAGCCTGATTTTATTTGCTAGTCATGGATGGCTTCCCGCAGGTAGGTGGGGTAGGAAGAACCCCACAGCTAGGTTAGTGGGTTCTGAGACAGCAAAAGTGGAGAACAAGACAAAAAGTCCCATCAGAATTCAGTTTTCTTTTTCATCATTAAGTTTGTGCTGCAATAGTAGTTATCTATAAAGTTGTGAAGATTGAACGAGACCAAAAAAAAAAAAAACCACAAAAACAATTTAATGGAGTAACTGACACATAATAGGTTCTTGATATATTTTTATCTTTACTATCATTTCTCTTGTCTAATTGCTCTTAGTTATAGAACACAAAGCAAGTGATGATAATCAACTGTCATTGCAGATAACAGGAATGCTTATAGAATTTCACCATTAAGGGCTCAGTGGTAGAGTGCATGCTTGGCATGTGCAAGGGCCTGGGTTTGATCCCCAGCACTGCAAAGGAAAAAAATAAATAAATTTCAGAGCTAAGCAAGCTATCAGCTGTTGGTTTGGGATAAAGCTTTTAAAAATAGGTTACAAAATGTTTTATGCTGGGTATAGTGGCACATGCTTGTAATCTAGGTGGCACAGGTGGATCACAAGTTGAAAGTCAGCCTCAGCAACTTAATGAGGCACTAAGCAACTTAGGGAGATCCTGTCTAGAAATAAAACATAAAAAAAGAGCAGAGGATGTAACTCAGTGATAAAGGACCCTTGGGTTAAATCCACAGTACCAAAAAACATGAAAGAAAGAAAGATTTTATGTATCTATATATAATCATATTATTGAGGTTTTGATTTAGAATATGTACATGATGTTAACATCTTTCCTTACCTATTGAGATAGTCCTCCTTTAACTATTTAATAAATTATATCAGTAGTTTCTAATGTAGAAAAATCATATTATTTAGGTAATAAGTATCTGAATGGCATATTTAGAATTAAAAGTTTTTAAAAATATGCTATCACAAAACCTCACTTTCCATACATTCCTTTTTAAAATAACTAGTAAGTTCACACGGTATGATTCTTGAACTGGCCTAATTTATGATGCATTTAGGAGATTTCAGAGCTCTGAAGCTGCTTCATGGTTCATCCATGTGAAAAATATAGTTACCCCAAAATTAATCTGAAAGAAGAGCTTTTCAGAAGCAGGACTTTGGACTTTCTGCTTCTCCAGCCCCACAGAACTGGATCAGAGTTCATCCATGTCCCCAGTGTCACATAAATCCTTCCACCATGCACAGACCTTCCCTCCTTGGCAGTTCTGCCTTCATTTCATGTTGTCCACTTTCCAACTCAGACTCCAGGGGCAACCACCCTGGCTGATGGGAGCTTTAATGCCAATAGGATTACCATTTGTTGTAAATAGAAGATATTAAAATTTCTTCTTGTTTATTTGGATTTTGAAGCAATGGCCCCTAAAAGAAGCAACTCAAAGAATAACATTTCCATCAACTTCTGGTTCTTAGCCTGATAAAAAGAACTGTTCCCAAATCAGTGAATTTATTTATACAGAAAGTTTTATAAAAACATAACAATCAAACCATATTATTGCACTTTACATGTCACTTTTTTCTAAAAAGTGTAAATAACATAAAGTTGGGACTGTCTCAGGAAATTTTAAATCCTCTAATGAGTTTGAAACAGGCTCTTTCCGCTCCTGTATAAATTGGCCTTTTATACTTTGGGTCACATTAAAAATTTTTATTTATGCTATGAATATAAATATTTCCCAGCATCCCTGGATTAGTACTGTTTTTGTTTTGTTTTGTTTTGTTTCCAGTGCTGGGATTGAATCCAGGGCCGGAATCCAATCCAGGGCCTTGTACACGTTAGGTAAGTGCTTTGCCTCAGCCTGGGATTGCAAAAGTCATTCTTTTTTCTCATAGTTGCCTTGCAGGAATGAGTTTTTCCACCCGGATGCACTAGGTGTTTGCTCTCTCTTCATGTATACTTTCTTTGTTTTTTAAATGTACATCACAGGACCCAAGTCTGTCACTCTCCCAAATTGCTGAAATCATAGTTCCAAACCTGTTAGGGGATAACTCTGAGGGCCAGTATATTATTTCACAAGAACCCCTTGTCCTGTGACTGTTACTACCTCACTGCCAGGGGCATTGCCTGAAGCTGACAGTGTTTTCTCCTCATTCCTGTCCCTAGTCAATCTAAAAGGCATACTCCAGAAAGCAGTAGTAAAAGCTGGGAGTTTACTGGCCTGTGTGTCTGCTCTGGAGTATTCTCTGGTGCCACGTATCTGGGACAGTCGTTGTCAAACACACATTTGTTCAGGCAGTTTAAGACCACCTTCCAATACAATCTTACCTGGTAGCCTAAAAAGTAAACTGGATGAAAGGTCTTTGCTCTGGTTAGAGCAGGGACAGGGACTGGAGCCTTGGCAGCTCAGAGCCCCTCATCCTCTGCTCCTGTGCCTGGAACAGCATTCAAGGGTCTTGGTGGAAGCCCAAGAATGAAGTCAGAAGGTACATTGCAACCGGTAGACCCCAGACTAAAGGATTCTGTTAATTTATTTTGTTTGGCTTGTGTGGCCTTGTCCTTTACTGTGGTTTCCCCAACAATTTTATTTTCAAAATAGTTAATTCTTCCAGATGGTCGACTTGATCTTTACCTCCAAACTTCTGAATATTATGTGTTTGCTACCATTTTGGATTTTCTCATGTTAGATGTTGTTATAATTGAAACTGAAATGTGCCCCAAGGGTTTGTGTGTTGAAGATTTGGCCCCCACCCCAAGGCAGCACTGTTCAGAGATGGAGCTTTTGAGAAGTGATTGGATCAGGAGGGTCTAATCTTACCCATGGATCAATCCATTACAGCTGAATGGACTATTGGGAGGTGATAGAAACTCTAAGAAGCAGGACCTAGGTGAAGAGAGAGAGGACATGCCCTGTGGACTATATCTTGCCCCCAGGCCCTTTACCCACTCCTCCACCCAACCCCCATCCCCATGCCCTTTTCACTCTCTCTTCTCTCCTTTCTGGCTACCATGAGTTGAGCAGCTTTGCTCCACCTCATCTCCACCACCTTACCTCAGGCCCACAGCAATGGGTCCAAACAATTGTATCCTGAAACCATGAGACAAAATAAATATTTCCTCTTTTAAGTTGTTTTTCTCAGGTATTTTGTTCCAGCAACAGGAAACTTACACAGCCATTATCTACTGACTTCCTAACATGATAAAGATTAAGATCTTTTCCTTTTCTTCTCCAAGTCTTTTCCTCCTATTTTCAGTATCTTCACAGTATAACTAAATTACAATTTTTAGCTGGGCACAATGGTACACTCCTGTAATCTCAGCTACTCAGGAGGTTAACAACTGTGAGGCCAGCCTGGGCAACTTAGCAAGAACCTGTCTCAAAATAAAAATTAACATTCAAGGTTGTTATTGAGATATGATTTGTATTCCCAGTCATTTTGGTTTATTTCTGGACTGAGGATGTGGCTCAGAGTTAGAGCACCCCTGAATTCAATTCCCAGTACTGCCAAAATTTTTTAACCAGAAGGTAGAGTTTCCCTTGTTCTGACAATATAAATGTTGTTCACTTCTAAATCAAGTAGTATATTAGTTTTGGTATAACTCTTGATCTTTCTGAGAGTTAATATATGTCTTATAAATTCACTTGCTTAGTTTTCTTTGTGCCTTCATTTTTTCCTACACACTCAAACATCTGTTACATAATTTTTCAAGTACTCAACATATCAGAAAATATCAGTTCCATTCAAGCTCTTCCTCCATTGGCTTACCTGTTGTCCAGTCTGTGACACAGCTAATGTCATGGATTTATGACATTTCAGGTGGGATTCCTGTGTCCCTGGAGCCAGGATTTTTTTACTTTGGAGTTATTTCCTATTTTTGCTAAAGCATTTATGCTCTTATCAGCCTCCTGCAGGGAAGTTAAATACAGAATCTTCACTATCTGAAAATGTCTTATTATATCTTCACACCTGATACATTTAGAATTCTAGCTTGAAAATAATTTTTGATTGGAAAAGTTAAGATAGTCTCTCTTCTAGCTCTATGCCTTTGTAAGCAAGCATACCACTGCATGTCTCTTAACATCCTTGCAGTGGCTACACGGTTGGCCCTTTCAATCTGGAAACTCAAGTTCTTTCAATTCTGAGAAATGTAATTGTAGTCTACATTTGAATAAGACATTTTTAAAGAATTAATTTTTTTTAAAAAAGTATTAATGGAATGCCACAGAGGAACTTTGACCAAGGACAGACTAAAGAACAGATTAAATTGCCTTTAGATAATAACAACAATGGCTATGTATAGGTAAGAGTCAGCAAGTTAAGCTATTAATCAATTTCCTGAAAGGCTCCAAACTTCAAATGTTTCAACTCTTTAGTTTTTGGAAAGATTCCATCTGTAGATTATATACTGTTCTATTAGGGGTTATCCAGATCTCTCTTGGTCTAATTTTTTCTGTGTGGAGAAAGGGTATTCACTAGAGCAATACTCCTCCCTCTCACCTCATTTCTTACTTGGTTCCTCCCGTAGGAAGAAAACTGAATATGTGATTGGCGAATTTTATGAGAAGAAACAGCTTTGCACACTCGGTCATCTCTGTTTGCATCCAGTCTGTCCATAAGAGGCAGACATGCCACTTAGTATTTAGGAACATGCCACTTTAGTATTTAGTATTTATCTGTTCATTCTGTTGTGACTGGATGTGTACATTGTCTGATCAAGGGGACTATATTAGGAGGTTCATTGTAACTATACACCTTGATTGTGTTTTCCAATGTATGTTCAATAATAAAAACAATATCTGGTTTTCATCTAAGTGCCTTTTATGTCTTCCTCTCAAATGGTTCTGATAACAGGAAAGAAAAAGAAGTGTTATTGTCCTTTAAACTTCCAGCATGCATGTTATCATGCATAGCATACTTTTATGGGTGTGTGTGTGTGTGTGTGTGTGTGTGTGTTTTGATGGATTTTTTTTAATCATTTGTAAAACTATTATATCTTGTTCGCCAAACAACTGAGAATAGTAAACCTCGCACTTCCCAGTGTGCTTACTACCATGTTGAGTGTCCCTGGGAAAGCCAGAAGTGACCTTTTTCATTAATAACATAGGGAATGTCTGAAGAGGTTCTCACTGTAATGAATTCCCCCAGGATTCCGTTTAATGAACACACCTGCCTCAATGCACTGTGTGACAGTCACATATTTCTAAAACAATAGCTCAGTCCCTGCTGTTAATCCAAACAGTACCCAGATCTATGGCTTTTTGAAATCTCATGTTTCTTAAAAGGGTTTATGATCTCTTTACCTTTTCAGTTTGTCAAACTTTCCCCTATAACAAATACATAGATAGTCCTAGACCTTGTAGATATAGTATATGAATATCAAAAGATGGAAAAAAATGATGTCACATTTTTTTCCTCTTACCTAAAAGATTTTTTTATTCATCCATTTAATTTCTCTAAAAATTTTGTAGATATTTGCATAGATATTTTAGTGGTTGTTCTAGAAATGATATTGTACACGTGGAACGTATCAGTCTTCTCATGTCAAGGTTTCACCAATTTGAGCGAAGTATAGAAATATCACCTCCTGTGTTAGCCAGCTTTTCATCGCCTGACAAGAACAACTTAGAGGAGGAAAAGTTCATTTGGACTCACAGTTTCAGAAGTTCAGTCCATGGTTAGCTGACTCCACTGCTCTGGGGTCTGAGATGAGGCAGAAAACCATTGCAGAAGCGTGTAGAGGAGCAAAGCGGCTCAGCCTATGGCAGCCAAAAGAAGAGAGAGAAATCGAGGCACCAGGGACAAAAATATAAACTCCAAAGACATGCTTACAGTGATCTACTTCCTCCTGCCACACCACACCCTACCTGCCTACAGTTGTCACCCAGTACAGTAGTTCTTTCAAATTATCAACACATAAAATGAATTCATCCACTGACAAGGTTACAGCTTTCAAAATCTAATGATATGTTTTCAGGAGACACTTCATATCCAAACCATAACACTTCTATCTAGGTTCCTTTATCTTCTCCCCTTTACAGTATAAATATTGTCTTCAATACTTTCCTTAAGCTATCTTAAATATCTCTGTTATATCTATTTAAAAAAACCACATTACATGATGTTAAAATTCTGCTTGAACCATCTAATACAATTCTGAAAACACAAAAGAAGGATAATTGATTTTCCCATATTTTTACTGTTTACATTGTTGCTTCTTTATTCTTGTTGTTCCAGTTTTTTTTTTTTTTGTTTTGTTTTTTCATTTCAATTAAATCCCAGGAAACAATGTCTGTTGGTTTTCTCCATCCAGGAATGTTTTCATTTCCTGTTTATTTTCCCAAGGGTATTTTCAGTTGATATGGGATTCTGGATTGACAGTTCTTTTCCTTTGGCACTTGAGCAATGTTTTGTCACTTATTGTTCCTGATGAGAAAGCTATTGTCATTTGAATCACTGGTCTCTGATGATGGTGCTTTGCTTTCTTTGTCTTGAACCTGTCTGAAGAGTGATCAGGACATCTTTAGGCATGGACTTCTTTGGTTTTACCCCATTAGAGACTGACTTACCTTATTAAATCTGTAATTTTGTGTCTTTCACCAAATTCGTGAAGTTTTTACCATTATTTGTTTGAATGCCTTTTCTTCCTCACGCTCTTTCTCCTCTCCTGGAAATTCTATGCTATGAATTTTAAACCTGTTGTATTGTGTCCCAGATGCATAAGGCTCTCTTATTTCTTTTCATTCAGTTTTCTCTTTGTTGTTCAAGTTATTCTGGTTTGCTAGCCTCAAGTTCTCTGATTTTCTCCCATGTGTTATTCCTTCTGCTATTGACTCCATCCAGTGAGGGTTTTTAAACAATTATTCTTAAAATATATTTTAATTTTTAATTGACACATAGTAATGTTTTTTAAACAATTATTCTTAAAATATATTTTAATTTTTAATTGACACATAGTAATTGTACATATTTATGGGGTACAGCAAGATACTTCAATGCATGTATACAATATGCAATGTTCAGACCAGAATAATAGGCATATTTATAACTTCAGATATTTATTTATTTGCATGTTGGGAATATTCAGTCTTCTCTACTAGCTATTTCAAAATTTATTATTGCTAATCATAGTTATTCTACTGTGCTATAAAACGTTAGAAATCATTTCTCCTATCTCAATGAACCCCTGTGCCTGTTAGTCATCTGCTTTTCATCCCCCTCCCCTACCTCCCCAGGCTCTGATAACCACTATTCTATTCTCTACTTCTTTATGATCAACTTTTTAGCTTTCACATATAAATGAGAACATGCAGTATTTGTCTTTCTGTAACTAATTTGTTTCACTTATCCTAAAGTCCTCCAGTTCCATCCATGATGCTGCACGACAGATTTCATTCTTTTATATGACTGAATAACACTCCATTATGTATATTGCACATTTGCTTTATCTCTTCATCCACCCAGGGACACTCAGTTTGATTCCATATCTTGGCTATTGTGATCAGTGCTGCAAAAAACATGTGAGTGAAAACTTCTCTTTGAGGTGTTAATTTCAGTTCCTTTGGATACATACTCAGTAGTGGGATTGCAGGGTCATATGATGGTTCTGTTTCTATTTTTTTGAGAAACCTCTCTCCACACCATTTTCAATAATGGCTATGGTAATTTACATTCCCCTTAACAATATATGAGAGTTCCCCTTTCTCTCAATCTTCACCAGCATTTGTTATTTTTTGCCTTTTGGTGAAGTGATATCTCATGATGATTTTGATTTGCATTTACTTCATGATTAGTAATATTAAGCATTTTTCATATATTTAGTGGTCATTTGTATTTCCTTTTTTGAGAATTGTCTATTTAGGTCATTTGCCCAGTTTTTAATTGGAGGAGTTTTTTCAATTATATTTTTCAGTTCTAAGGTTTTCATTTTTTAAAAATGTCCTATCTATTTTCTTAGACTTCCTCTTTTATTTGTTTCAGGTATGTTCATAATTGCTTGCTAGAGCATTTTTATGATGGCTGCTTTAAAATACTGACAGGTAATTCCAGCCCATTTCATCTCCTTGTTGACATTTGTTGATTGCCTTTTCTAACTCATGCTGAGATTTTTCCTGGTTCTTTGTATGATGAGTGATTTCAACTGTTTCCTGACATTTGGGTTATAATGTTGTGAGACCTTTTCCTCTTTAATTTTCATTTCGCCAGCAGTCATCCTGTTTAGGTTTGCATTTGTTAAATGTAGAGAATTATAGTATATTGTACTTTTGAAATTCCATTTTGGCATTATTTCACTTTTCTATACAAAGATCTCCTTTGAGAAGCCCCATATACTTTGGCTATCTTCATTGTTCACTTTAGAATTAAGAAAGCAGGGAGAACTATCCTTTGTTTACTACTCCTATTTAACTTTTAACATCTCTTCTTTCAAGATCTATAAATATTTTATCAGATATCTTCTCCCACAGAGGGTTCCCCCCAGGCCATCCATTTTAGTCAGTCCTGCCTAGTTCAGCTATATTCTCAGCAGCTAAGCAGAATGCAGGAATTTAGCTTTTTTAAAAAATGCTTGCACAAATCTTTCTGAGATGTGAAGTCTTGCAGAAGCCTCAGCTCCTCTCACCCCAAACACTCAATCCATAGACAGCCTGGGGCCCTGGCTCCCTCCCTGTTACTCCTTTTCCTAATGCTACCTCCTCCCTCCTCTAGGGCTCCTGAACTATCTTCCCAAGGAGGTGTTCCCACACTCAGTTTAGCAACAGCTGCTCCCAATCAACTTATTCAGACTGCTCCTCCTGGGAGAGGAATATAATGTCTTCTAAATATTGGACAGAACTACTTTGGAGCATCATGAAATGAATCAACTGACTAAACAAACAGTAAAATCAAAGTTGAATAATTTTCCCACCTAGATCTAGTCTCTGGGCTCTATAGGAGGAGGGCCAGTGGAGCTTCAGGAAAAGAGGGAGGGGCACAGGCAATTGGAACCCCAGGTTGTCCACAGAGTGAGGACGCAGGGTGGAAGAGCCCAAGCACCCTTGAAAACTTTGCATCCCCAAAAGATTTGAGAGAGTATTAAAAAGTTGGATAAATATGTCCATTCTAGCTAATAAATGACAACACAGCTGGACTAGGTGGGGTGTGGAAATGACCTGGGAATACTGTGGGTGGGAAAAGAAAAATAATAAAATAATTGTTTTACTCGAAAGAAGTAGAGATGTCAAACATTAAGTGATAAAAAAAGCAAACAAACAAATGGCCAATCTCTCTGCTATCTTAACTTTAAGATAAGAAAATGAAGTTACACAAAGTATCAGCTGGGCTTCTCCCAGAGACTGTTTGTACAAGAAACTGAAAAAATGCCAAAACGAGAGTTTTAATAGTATGGTAGACTTTGCTTTCGTATAACAAATTAGTGCTTATAACTGCAAAACGGGACCATAAGATTGTGTTCTTTGCAAGAAATGCCTAGATTTACTTTTTTAAAAAAATTAATACATGTGATGTAGTTTTCTCAGTCTGAAGTATGGGGTCAGCTGCCCCTTCTTTCAGGTCTGACAGTGTAGCTTTGGACTGAATGTACAATCCTCATTGCAAATGGAAGCCTTTATTGTGGGAAGCTTGGCCCAAGAGGATCTCCTCCTATCTAATTGGCTTTGCAGGAACTGTATTGAGCAAGGCAAACCTGCACCTCACTGCTGTTCGTGTGGGAACTTGTTTAAACTACGCTTTGCTCTTTAGGCAGATCAGTTGCCTGCGGGTGGCCTAGCGTGTGAGTAAATAAAACTCCTCTAGGGAACTGGGCCGACCACCTCAAACCTGGCCTGCAACCTCAAACCTGGTCCTCCACCTCACACCTGTTTTTAGGGAAAGTCATAGGAACAGAAGGAAAGGAAAATCTTTTTCTGTGAGCAGGAAGTAAAGGCCTAGGTACCCAAAACCTGAGGGATGAGGCTTCTCACCTACAGACTGATGGGTTGGCACTGAGGGCCGGGGCCTCAGAGATGGACATAGAACTGTGTGCATGCAGTGTGTCCACAGGCTTGTATGGCAACTGCCAGTGACTCTGGTCTTGTTGTACCTTCTGCTCCTTTTTTTGTATTTTCTATCCTTGCTGGACCTTCTTCCACAGGGTGTCTCAAAGACCCAGAACCCCTTTCTGGTCACATGACTCTTCTCCAATCTTGTTTCTGCCAGCAGGTTTGGTTATTTGATCAAGAGTCTGAGAAAAATTCATTTCTTTGTCCATGAACCCCTAAATTTCCTGAGGCAATCTCTTCCCCACTGTGAGGGACTCTCTGGTCCTGGCACTCTTTCTCTTGCCTGGGTCACACCCAGCTCCCAGGAGATCTGATAAACCTGTTTGCACTGAGGAGGTACCCTGTGTTATTCCTCTCCCAAAGCATTTGCATGTTAAGAGGCTCAGAGCTTCAGTCAAATGAAGCAACCTCTAATTGTGTAATTTTAGGCATCAATAGAAAAAGGTTTTCTTTGGGGGAGTTTGTAGGGGAAGAATCTGCATGTGTTAGGAATTTAAAAAAAAAAAAAGTCATCATTTTCTTAATCTATAAAATACAGATTATAATACCTACGCAAAATGATTTTCAGATTTAAAGTGAATGGTGCATTTATCTAGCCCAGGACCACAGAAAAGTGACTGATAAATGTCACCTGCTGCCTTGGTGGCTGTTAGAACTCAGCCTTGCCTCTGTACCAGGCACTGGGCTAGCCAGGGCGAGACCAGGAGGCAAAATAAAACAAAATAGGTTTCCAGACCTCCTAGGAGCTCAGTTTAAAGAAAAGTCATTGCATTTGAACAGCTTAGTCTACTCTTTCCCAAAATGTTCTCTGAACGATTAACTCACTGAAATCTTACCTTCTTCTCCCCTCTTTCCCAATCTCTTCTCATATTTTTTAAAAATATTTTTAAGTTGTAAATGGACCTTTATTTTACTTATTTATTTATATGAGGTGCTGAGAATTGAACCCAGTACCTCACACATGCTAGGCAAGTGCTCTACCACTGAGCCACAACCCCAGCCCTCATATTTTCTTCATCTCCAGGAGACCAGGAGATTCCAGGTAACTTGCCAAGGGTTCACACCCAGATTGGAACAGATGTTTTTTAAGTGAATGTGACTCAAAGGTACATATATCACGACAAAATACACTCAAACAAGTCCTCCTCACCAAATTATCAAGTTCAAGGTTATTGGAGAGGAGGACCAATAAAACCAGGAGAAAATACCTCAAGTGTTTTACTCAAAGCATGCATTTGAGTTTGGGTTCAGAGAATATGGCTACTATAAATGTAATGTAAAAGTGCTTCATAAAGCTGAAATTTTACTTATACTGTCACATTAAAAAAACTACATGCCAGTGGAGGCGGGGGTAGGATGGGGTGGAGGTTAGTAGCAATACTAAGCATAAGTAGTTAGACTGTAAAATAAGCTCAATGTTGCGGGATACCCTCCATAAACACGAGCACTTAATTAATTCAAGAGCACACCTGTCATTTTAATTCCGATTCTGTCAATAAATTTTAGTGCCTGTGAGAAGCACTGAAGTGGAATTGCATTTAACCTTCCCCGGCACAGCAACAAAGGAGGGCAAACCCTGCTGTCACTGACACGACCTCTCTGCCTCTACATGGCATCTGAACATCAGAAACCAGGATTTAATGACACTGGGTGCTTCATTCCTAATCATTTCAATCCTTGTTGCCATTTTGTGGGAAATCTATTTTCCTACTTAATGCTTAACTGGTTTATCATTCATATATACCATTACGTGCATGGCTTGTTTTGGCAACCCAAGATTTGAGATTCTCCCAAAAATCATTCTATCGCTTTGTCTCTTTGAGGATGGAAAGGTGATCATGGTGATAATTGCCAGAGAAGATTGCTGGAGAGGAAAGCACTTTCCCACCAAGAGTGGCCAGAGGTCTCTGGGCTCTTCAGTGCAGCACTGGAGGGACTCTGGGAGTTCAGCTCCTCTGACTGGGAAGTGGTAACAGTGGGGTCTCACTATGTTCCAGAGTGTGTTGGTCATTGTTCTGCCTGTGTGGCTTCAGGCTCTAGGTCTCCTGCCCCCTCACAAGTTCTGTGAACTAGCTAACATCTTTCATGACATGGAGTGTAGGATACTGCAAACTGTAGAATCACAAAACCAAATGGTCTATCTCTTCACATAGGTACATTATTTGTAAATGCAGAGGAAACAAACTTGGCTTGTAACAGTGGCAATCTCTGGGGAAGGGAGTCAGGTGGGGGAGAACATGTCAACTTGTGCCTTTTACCCTATGTCTTTTTGCTTGAATTTTTAACAAAAATACTTTCAAGTACTGCCCATATCCTCAATACAGCAAAACAAAATGAACAGGAAAAAGAAAATCAGGGGACTAGAATGTAGCAAATAGATGACAGGAGTCTCCCACTCAGTATCAGATTATTCCAGTTAGCTAATGTTACAAACATCACCTGTGCACTCAATACAGTGTAGAGGAAGTGAATAAAGAGAGAAGTCGCTCCTCTCAGCCACCACACAAGCAGATAGTCAAACAGATGAATGATAGTGCTGTAAGTGGAAGGATAGCAACACATAGGGGTTTTATGGGGAGCCCAGGGAAAGGTCCTCTTAACCCACCCCAGGAGAAATGTGGACACACCAGAGCTTTCCTTGATAAGCTGATACAACTCTGCAAGTCTTGAAGAGTGAGGAGAAGGAAGGGAAGAATTCAGGTGTGTGAGTTGTGCCAGGAAGTGTGAGCAGGACTATCATTCCCTTCTAGAAGCTCACCCTCAGCAAAGCTGCTTTTACCCACCTGATTGTCAAGACAGCCACTTACAGGTCACATCAGAGGGAATTATGAAAACCTGGAGGCACAACCAGGACGTTTAATCTGAGCCTACATAGCCACAGGGAGGCACAGGTAGGTAGCTCCAGATATCAGTTTGTCAGCTTCTTTCCCTAGGGGTGTCATGAAGAAACCAACAGGCTTCCTTGGGACCCTGGAGTCATGAGTACCACCAGCACCTTTTCCAGGTAGAGTGTGGGTGCTCACAGATTACTCTGTTAGAAGCTGTTGAGGGTGGTTACCTGAAATCCCAACAGAGAGGCTCTCCAAAGAAATGAGTTCTTTCAAGAGCAAACAGGGGTTTGTAATCTGGGTTATGTGTCCTGTGATAGATTGTGGACATATCTAGAGAGGCTGAGGCAAGGAGATATTTTCAAAGACAAAAATGAGAAAGGTTACATAAGTCGTTTTGACACAACTATCCTTGGCTACAAGGATCAATAGCAAGGGTGGCACTGGTCCAAAGTTGAACAGACAGTCGCTGGGCAGCTGTCCTTGCAGAAGTACTCTTTGTGTAAGGTTGTGTGGCCTTTGTGCAAGGTCGTGATTTTTCAGAGTCCTCACAATATTTTTTATACACATGTGTGCATCAGGGTCCCTCCTTTATGGCTTCCTGACTCCATTTTGTTAGCCTAAGCGACTCCATTTTGATTCTTTTTATTATTATGATGTTTAGTTGTTGATGGACCTTCATTTTATTTATATGAGGTGCTGAGAATCGAACCCAGTGCCTTACACATGCTAAGCAAGCATTCCACAACTGAGCCACACCCCAGCCCCTCCATTTTGATTCTGAAAGCTTTCACAAGGCTACAAAGAGCACCAGATCAGGTTATAGGAACTGATTAGTGAATCAGTCTATGCTTACCTGTGCCCAAACCTGAGACCCTGGTCCCACCATCTTCTGATCATCTACCCTATGCCCTTCCATCACAGGTCCCACTTGGTGCCTTCACAGTGCCTTACAGAGGTGGGACCTCCCAAAGCTGCTTCCAAACTCTACTTCCCAGCCTCCAGTCAAACACCCAGACCTTTTCTTGTCTCAAAAGACGATCTTCAATAGTACCACTTTGACTTTTCTCAGTTTAACTCAGTCTTGGGGCCAATCTGATAAACTAAACATGCCAATGTGATGAAGGGGGTGAGTTACTCCCTCTAGGTACAAGATTCGTATTTTGGTCAAGCCTTCAACGTGAATGATCTCTTAGCCCCAAAAAGGAACAACAATATGTGGGAAATTTAATTACACTATGCCCACCCCAGCTGTCCTGTTGAGATTTAATGATTGAGATTTAATGACCTGGGTGGCACAACTGCCACTCTGGGTCACGCTCCTGTCCGGTACCATTAGGCGTCTGTGTCTGCCTGTCCTGGCCCCCAGTGCCTGAGCTCCACAGGCCCAGCATGGAGCCTGCAGTAGCAGGGCTCCAGGAAAGTCAGCCCGCACTCGCTAGTCCAGCGTGCCTTGAATGAATTCCAACCGCAGGCAGGACTCTGCCAGTTCTGGGATACAAAAGGAAAACTTAAACCGTCCCTGTTCTGAAAGAGGCGAAGTCCCCTGAGAGCTAAGGTTCCGCTTCTGACTTTTGAAGAGTTTACATCCAATGAGAAAGAGGGGTGATCTAGGCATAGATAGAGGCACTGCAAAGCCAGAGATATACTGGTGTTTCTCACACGGCAGCATCAATCAGCACAGCTGGATGTGCAGGGGTTCCAGACTCCTGGTGTTGGAAGGAGAACCATACTACATTTGAATAGAAAGGGTCTTTTTCCCCCTCTCTTAGTGTCCTATTTTATTTTGAGACATTTGAATGGTACAGACTACAATGTAGCAATAACCTTAATTTACACCTCTGGATCCAATGATTGTTAAACATTTGAGCATATTTACTTCGTTTCTGTTGTTAATAAGAAAGTAGAGAAATAGCTACAGAGCTGTAAGCCTTCTAAAACCTCTAAATTTTTTTTCTTTTTTATTGAGGATTATAGCCCAGTGGTGCTTTACCACTGAGCCATATCCCCAGCCCTTTAATTTTTATTTTGAGACAAAAGCCCACCTAAGTTGCTTAGCACTTTGCTAATTTGCTGAGGCTGGCCTCGAACTTGTGATCCTCTTGCCTCGGCTCCTGAGCTGCTGGGATTATAGGCATGTTCCACTGCACCTGGCTCTCTCCCTAATTCTATCCTTCTACCTCCTTCCCAGAGATCAACAGTTTTCTAAAGTTGCCTTGTCTCCTTCACATTTACAGTTTGGATTCTTTGGCTCCATGTATGTGCTCCAGTAAAAAATGCTACAGGATTGGTAGTGCTTTTATTAGGCAACATTTTATCTGCTTTATGGTATTATTTGATAAATTTCAATTTACTTTGAGATTAAAATATAAATAAAATCTTTTGAGACTCCATCTAAGGCCTCCACTTTTCCTTGAGGCCCTCCCTGTTTATTCAGATCTGGCCGAGGCCCCTCTTAAGTGGTCTAGTAGCACTTCGTTGACAAATTTTTTTATAAGAGTTGAGTGTCTTGTCAGGGACAAGGTTGGGCATCTGGTTGTCAGGACCATCATGCCCCAAGAACCATCTGTATCTCAAGGAAAGACACTGAGATTACTCTCTGACCTTCAACGTGTAGCCTAATGCCTGGCATGTAAAAAGAAGTCCACAGATATTTAATGCATTGGCCTAAATTCCTTGGGAAACAACGAGCATGTCCATTGTGCTCGGGTGGGTGTGTGTGCCTGCACCTAGGTGTCAGGGTGCAGGGCTTCCATCATCATTCACCTGCCTTCATTTGAGACGGGATTCTGGTAAGCTCACCTAAGCCAAAAATTAGGACAAAAAACAAAGAGACTGTAGTGTGCTTCTAGAAGAGATCATTCATAGCAGCAACAAATGAGAACTTAGCAGATGAGAAAAAAGAAATTAGAAAAAGGATAAGAGACTGGAGACATTTACTGAAATTGATGCCTATATAAGTATAATGCTGATTCACCGACAGATGATTAGATTGTACTCCAAATCCTCTGGTTGAGAAGATAGAGAAATATGTAATTTTTTTTTTAAATTTAAAGGAAAACATTATGGAACATTAAGAAAAAAATTTTTTTTAAATATGTCATCCCTGTCTGAGGTTTAATAGATGGGGGACTGCTAGATGTGGTTTTTTTTTAAATTAATTGTTTTCACTCGACACTCAAATGGCCCCTGCTTTAAATTTTAAAGCAGACGAATGAGAACATTTTGTATTTCTCCCTTCCAAAAAGATCACACCAAAAAAGGGAATAAAACTGAATTACTTTCATGGCCCTCGACCAATTTTTGTCCAAAATAAAACACAGCTTTCCTCAGGCACCTTCACTGCCTTCACAGCCTCTGAGAAGGAGGACACAGACTGGGCTCCTCCTCCCTCCTGCAGAGGCTGTGGCCAGGCCTTCCCAGCAACCCCTCCCCCACCCCCCAGGCAGGGGTTCTGAGCACAGGCAGCCCTTGTCTGTCCTGCGTCACAGGCAGTAATTCTAGGGAGTCTCTGGGGTAAGAGTCATAGAAGCACCAAAGCAGGGCCCAGGGCACTTCATTAGAGCCCCTCATGGAGGGCCTCCTGGGAGCCTCCCTGGATTCCAGGACACCACAAAGCAAGTCCCGGGCGAAGCCTAACACGTCAGAGCTCAGAGCAGCTGTCCTGTCCACCCAGGTCCTGTTCCTTTGACCACAGTCCTTAAACAGATCCTCCTGCCTCTGCCACCAAGGCTTCCAACCTCTTCAGGATCAGCCATCCATCAGTGGCCACCCCTAGCCCAGCCACCCATGCTGGCCCTTCACAGTCCCCTCCCTCAGTTTCCAGAGCCCCACCAGGCAAGCTCCTCCGGTTCTACCCAGTTTCTCAGCAGCTGGTCTCACTTTGAGAAATTCAACCTCATCCTTCCTGGAAAACACACCCCTCTCCTTGTGCCAGAACCCTGTGCACAAGGCTCAGGAGCTGCTGGACTCGGGTAGGCCTGAGAACAGCCTGTGACCAGGAGTCTGTGTTGAGAACAGAGAACAGGAACACCTAACATGGCCCCAGAGTCTAAGCGGCTCTTTAGGATCAGGAAAACTGTAGTGGCCTGTTCATTAGCTGTTTTCGAGAGCTATGAATTGTGTGACTAAGATACTTATGCTTTAATCCTTGCTTGTTAATGCCTACTTATAAATGATTGAGACTTTTGAAGTATATCGCAAGTCTCTATCCAGTTTTAGACACCTAGGGCACTTAATATATTTGTTCATATTGCTTAGCTCAGTGACTAAAGATGTTTAGGGATTAGAATAGATCATTGGAAAATATGTTCACCAGAATCCATCATCTGCTTAGCTGGAAAAGGGCTACTGAAGAGATAAATACAGCATATAAGGTGTTAGAAGAAATGGCAGAAAATATGATGTTTCCAAGACTAAATTGGTAGGTAATAACCCAGGGTCTAACAATTTCTTACCTTCCCACACTTCTCGTGTCCAGTGCTACACATACAGCCTTCCTTAACACGCAACCAGTCACCAGGCAGGCACAGTGCCAGTGCTGTGCAGATGGGTCACAGTGAGGGTTATAACCAGCCATCAAGAGTCCTATGTATATTTTTGGCACCTAAATCCACCTGAAAGAAATAGCAAAGAGAACATCGGGTTGGCTGTCTGTGCCCTGGTAATGCTGGACTTAGCATTCCAGGAAAATTGAAGAGACCCAGGTTGTCACAATCCCTGGGGAAAGTTTTCCAGGAGGGTAGGACTTCAAGAGGCCTCAGCTGAGATACTCACAGACTCGCAGTAAGAGGAGTGACACCCCCACCTTCTCTTGCCTTGCTGGGGATTGAACCCAGGGCCTCACATGTGCGAGGCAAGTGCTCTACCACGGAACTATACCCAGGCCCTAGGAGGGCTTTTGTGGGGGGACATGGGGGTACCAGGGATTGAACCCAGGGGCACTTAACCACTGAGCCAGATCTCCAGCCCTTTTTATTTTTTATTTTGAGGCAGGGTCTCCCTTAGTTGCTTATGGCCTAAGTTACTGAGGCTGGCTTTGAACTTGCAATCCTCCTGCTTCAGCCTCCCAAACCGCTAGAATTACAGGAGTGCACCTGGCCCAAGGAGGGTTTTTAAGTATGACTCCCTAGAGTAGCTATAATGTTGAAAATCAAGGCTTATCAGAGGACAACATGGTTATCACATGGAGAATGCTTGACTGTAGGAGAAGGGAATGAAGTCAATGGATAAAATCCAGGTGAGAGACTGACCTGGGGGAGTCCCCTAGGTGATCACACTGGAGGCCCTGGACTGCTCATGGCTGCCAGGTCTACTCCTGGACTTCCCAGTTATGCAACTCTTTCTGATTAAGCCAAATAGATTTGATTTTCTGTTGCAAACAACCAGAAAGAACTGAGAAACTTGGTTGTTTTTGACATCATATTTTCTCAGGACTTACATGAGCAGATCCACAGAATGAGAGCTTACAACTGAAAAAGGCTAGAGAATATAATCAAGTATGTAGATAAACAGAATAAAAAGATAAATAATAATGATTACTAATCACAGCTGTTACAAGCAAGAAACTCTACTGAATGCCTTTGTATATGCATTCCCCCAAAAGCTGGTGAGGTAGTATAAGTATCACTGTCTCCATTTTGTAGATGAGGAAAACCAAGGCATAGAGAGGAGGAACAATTTGCCCGATGCTACACAACTAGAAACTGGAGGACCTGGAACTCAAACTCAAGGTAATTTGGTTCCCTAGCCTTAACTGCTACACACATCGTGGCTATTTAATCGGAAAGAATTTGCTATTCATGACCGATAGATTGCAAATCCTCCTTCTAAGAACTGTTACAAATACTGTGCTTTCTCAGATCTGTTCCTTTAGACTTTCAATGACTAATTCCCTCGGAGAAGCTAGCCACATAAGCAAATGAAAGGTCAAGAAGTAAAAGCCTATTCGACCCAGCTATCCCACTCCTTGGTTTATACCCAAAGGACTTAAAATCAGCATACTCTAGTGATGCAGCCACATCAATGTTTACAGTGGCTCAACTGACAATAGCTAAACTGTGGAATCAACCTAGATGCCCTTCAACAGATGAATGGATAAAGAAACTGGTATATACATATATGATGGAATATTACTCAGCTTTAAAGAATGAAATCATGGCATTTGCTGGTAAATGGATGGAGTTTGAGAATATCATGCTAAGTGAAGTAAGCCAAACCCAAAGAACCAAAGGCCAAATGCAGTTGCTAGTTCACAATAAGGGGTGGGGCGGCCTAGGGGAGAATAGAGTTTCTTTAGATTAGGTAGAAAGGAGTGAAGGGAGGGGAAAGGGTATGAGGGTAGGAAAGATAGTACATTGTTACCTCATGTACATATATAACTGCATAACTGATGTGACCCTGCAATCTGTACAATCAGAAAAATGAGAAAGTATACTCCATTTATGTATGATTTATCAAAATTCATAAATGAATTCTACTGTCAAATAACTACTTAGAATGAATTAAAAAATCAAAAAAATTTAAAGGAAAGAATAAAATCTAAAAAAAAAAGTAAAAGCCTAAGAAATTAGATTTTCTTCATCCGTCTTGGAAGATAGAGAACTATAAATTTTTGCTCACCCACTTAGTTTTTCAGAACAAATTTTGTAAACTTGTCAGAAGAGAAAACAAAACCAGAACCTAGATATAGGTCTACACGTTGGCCAGTTAAGGAAGAAGGAAAAAGAAGGGGGTAGGAAAGGAAAAAGGATGGAGATAGATTAAAAGCTTAAAAGACCAAGACAGCAAGGCAAAGACGGGGAGACATTAAATAATTGGAAAAGAGAATACAGCTACAGATGAGACGACTGCAAAAGAGAAAGAAATACCCTCAGAAACAGGTCGAGATGGACTGTCAGTTCTGAGCAGAGCACAGGGTCTGTTTCGTTTCCTGGCATTTTCCCCAGAGCAAGCACAGGGCCTGAAATACAGTAGCTTCTCTAGAGATGGCTATGGACTGAATACATGAAAAAAGACAGATTAAACACAAGAAGGGCGGCAGAGAGGAAAGAGCCCTGTGTAGTCAACAAGTGTATGGAGCAAGGAATCAAGCAGACTTTCAGGTTCAGATCTTGGTTTTGTATCGCCCAAGTCATGTCAGCTTGAGTAAAGTACTTACTACTTCTATTTTCTGCATATTGATTTTTTTCTTATGTAAAAATAAGGACATGTTCTAGATGTTCTGCTATATTTCTCTTTTCTTCCAACCCTTCTTCTATGCGATGCAGACCTTATGGATGCCACTCTGCAGACTACATTTCTGCTTAGCCACCTGGCCCTGCCAATTGAAGGCCCTGGAAGGAGGAAGAAGGAAGAAGGCATTTGTATCTCCCTACCTGCTTCCCATTCCTGAGCACATCATTTCCAAAAAGCCTTTGCACTGAAGCAGCAGCAGTTCTTTCTATAGCAGCAAATGAACCCAGTTTGCAATTTTGCCAACTCCTGCAGAGCCAGCTTCCCCAGGCTCCCCTGGGAGACGGGAGCACCAATGAGGTCTCAGGTTCAGCTCTGTAGTTCCTCGCCTCTACATTTCTGTATTTTAATAATTTCAACCTCTTCCTTTTGTTCCCCCGGGTGGTTGATGCTTTCTACAATTGCTGCCTCTTTGATAACTCAAGAGTCTTTCTCCCCCTGTGTACTAGGGATTGAACCAGGGGCACTCCACCTCTGAGCTACACCCCCAGCCCTTTTTATTTTATTTTGAGGCAGGGTCTCATGAATTTGCCCAGGCTGGCCTCAAGCTTATGATCTTCTTGCCTCAGTCTCCCAAGTGTCTGAGATTAAAGGCATGAGTCAATACACCTCCTTTGGGGTCTTCCTTTTACTCTTTTAGTTGCCTCGTTCTCAACTTCATTCTAGTTCATTCTTTCTATTTAGTTTTTTTTTCTGTTTAAATAGCTCTGTCTCACAATTGAAGCCTGATAGAAACAGGGAAATAACACCTAGTCTGCAGGGTTGTGAGGACAGATGAGTAAAGTGCTTAGAAAATTATCTGGCTGTAGTTAGAACTCTATACACACTAACTATATTATACAGAGAAACACAGAAGAATTCTTAGCAATACTGCAGGTGGCAGGGATGGCCTTCCATGGAGTGCCTTGGCTCTTTGACCTTGGAAGACATTGACAGGTATAGTCTGTCTTTCCAGCTATAGGCACTGAGAAAGTACCCAAGTCAGTTATTATGTCTTTGAATCTAGGACATCATTGGTTGTCACACACACCATTAATTTTGTGTATTACTAGGAAAAATAAGAAAATCAATACCAATTAAATTATGGCTTGTTATAGATTGTGAGGCTCATCCTGATATAAAAATGTGAAAAAAAGTATGTATTAGGATTGATGAAACACAGTATTTACATTGAACTACAGTGAATGTAAATAACACTTGGATGGGTCTATAGGCCTAATGATATTCTGCATCCCTCATTATATTGTATCAAAATTAATACACACACACACACACACACACACACACACACACACACACACGTTAGGAGAGGTAAAGAAAAAGGGCATTTTCTTTTTGGGAGGAAGCAATTGGAGATTGGCCCCAAGGAAATCAGTCTGTCTTTTGGTTTTGTCTGCCTATTTGAACCAAGTGCTTACCTCCCTCACAGCAAAGCCTTATAGTTTTCTGAGCAAAATAACCTAGCACACACACCACAGGCAAATCAGAAGTTTGCTTTCTGCTCAGAGAGGGAATGAGGGCCTAGAGTGGAAGGTTTCCTTGCTTATTAGCGTGACCGGTGGTCTGAACTAAAATTATACTGTGCTCAAAATGCTCCGTAGACTTGTGTGTGTCATGCTTAAGCTTCAATCCCAGCATGTTTCTGGAGTATGGTTACAATCAGAAAAACAAAGAATGTAAAAATAACACCTATGAGTCAATGTGTTTTCTGCCCAAAATAGGTTCTTACTATGGCTGGTTCTGGCTGGCCCTGATCACCTGGGAAGACAGCCTAGAAGGAACTCCACATCATGTAGACTCAGTGCCTGGCTCTGTATCAAATCATGGACCACCAAAAAATAAGTGCCTTGGGAGAGAAGGGGAAAGAGGAAAAGGGGTGGGGGGGAGACAGAAATGAGTATGAGACTTGATTAGCAATTGATTTGAAGGAAAAAAGAAGACTAAATAAAAGCTCATCAAAAGGTTTTCAATGACCAGGGTTGATTTTTGTTGATTTTCACACCCTGATCAAGCAGAGAGAACTGCAGTCTGTCTACCCGCCACATACCCTGTCCACCTGGCCAGCGACTGGATCTGAAGGTGGAGAATTGCACCAGATCCTCTTCTAAAGCTCTGTGCACTCTGCTGGCAGCACTTCTTTAAAAACCCTTGCTCTGCTTCTCTGTCTTAACTTGTGTGAGGAGGAGAAGTCAGCCCCAGCATGCAAGAACGAAGATGGGGAGGACATGGGCTGCATACGGAGGGGGAAGGGGCAGAGGGAGACACTGGGACAAGATTCTTTCTCAGAATCCCTAAACAAGTTGCTAGAAAGAACACAGCAAGGAGGTCAGGTAAGGGAGTTAGAACATCAAGTGTTGTATGTCCTGTTTATTACACACTTACTGTAGGACTAGCATCCTGTTTAGCACTGGAGATGCAAAGATAAATAAGATAGTTGCAGCCTCCGGGAGGCCACTGTCTAATCAATGTGTAAACAGTCAACCCACTGCTTCCAAAAGTAAGGCCAGACTTGAAAGGTCAGGGCCCACAGGAAGCACGGAGAAGGGAGGGAGTTAAAGGCACTCACCCCAGGATCTTTGCCCTTGCTGTTCTCCTGGCTGGAAGCTCTCCTGTGAGAAAGCTGCATGGCTCATTTCCTTAGCCATGTTCAGAAAAGAACCAGCATCAAGGGTTCAAGGGTAAAATGGATGAACCTCTATGGTTCATCCTCTATGGCCCATCTCTCAAATGTGATGAGTATTTCTGAATAATGTATTTGGAAATAAGTCCCTCACAGAAGGATAAATCATGCCCCCTCCTTTGTGACTCAATAACCATGTGAATGCAGACCATGGAGCTCCAGGGAGCAGAACGACGGTGGGATTGTCAGTGAGATCAAGGACAATGTTGTGCTGGAGCTGGCTGGCATGGCCTACCAGAACCAATAACCAAAGTCACGAGAATTTTTTTGATGTCATGTTGGTAGGCTTGAAATCAGTCACAGAAATCAGCCAACACTACACATCAAGCCTTCTTCCATACGGCAAGTTGTTACACATTAACCAGCACCCCTCCTCAAGAATGATCCTGTTGGGTTGCAGGGAAGGGCCTCAACAAATAGTTTCTGTAGCAAAAACTACCCAAAGCATGTGGAAGGGAACAGAGGGCCCCATTTCCCCTGATCCCGTGCAAGAAAAAGCCGTCTCCAGGCTCAACAGCTTGCTAAAGCAGAGAGCTGCAAACTTTCTGTAAAGGGCCAAAGAGTAAATATTTTTGGCTTTGCGGGCCATCTGGTCACTGTTGCTACTATTCAACTCTGCCTTTATAACACAAAAATAACCACAGTCAACACATAAACGCTGAGCATGGCTGCGTTCCAACAGAATGTTACTTACGAAGTTTAAATTCTCTATCATTTGTGTAAATCACAAACTATTCTTCTGATCATCTTGCAACCATTTATAAATGTAAAACTGCTCTCAGCTCATAAGCAGGACTGAATTTGGTGCATGGGCTGTAGTTTCCTATCGCTGCCTTAAAGTACAGTATATTAAGCCATGTCAAAGCAGGAAAGGTGATCCCATGTCTCAATTAATCATAGTAATGACTTAAACTATTGAGTAGTTTATGCAACAAGTACTAAGAGCTTTTATACATTAGCACATTTCATCCTTAAGATGACCCTAAAATGAATACTAATATTGAGGCTTAGAGAAGAAAAACAACAGGGCCAATATCAGTCAGAACACGGCAGAAAAGGCCGAATGATCTCTCTGATAAGTGAATGATGATGCGTAATGCGGGGTGGAAGGGAGGCAAGAATGGAGGAAGAATAGATAGCATAGAGGGAAGGGAGGGGTGGGGTTGGGGTGGGGGGTAAGAAGAATAACAGAATGAGACAGACAGCATTGCCCTGTGTACATGTATGAATGCACAGATGGTGTCTCTACTTTGTGTACAACCAGAGAATCAATAGCTGTACTCCATTTGTGTTCAATGAATCAAAATTAAATAAATTTAAAAAAAAAAAAAACAACACGGCAGAGCTGGCTGGGGTTCAGACTTGTTTTTGCCTAATTCGAAAGTTTGTGCACCTAGCCTATGGCACCCTAGTCGGAAATGCTGGACCTTGTTTGCAGGGTATAATCTTCAGTATTTGCCACCAACTCAGATGTTCATCCTTCAAGCCATTACTTGAGCCAAACTGTTTCCCTACTTTGTGGGATGAAGCAGCCACAGTCTCCTGAATCTCAGGCATAGAAGTCATCCAGCAAATGTACCCCAGAAGAACAATAAGATAAGCTAAGTCACATTTGCACCTTTGTCTTTTTTAAAAATAACTCCATAAAATATGGAAGTAGGTTGAGTAGTACTTGCAATATATTTCCAAAAATCAGGCTAAAAAGAGACACCTGTGTCACATGAGGATCGAGGCAGAATCTCTAGATTGGACCTTGTCCTTAACTGACAGAGGCTGAGTGTGAGCTAATGAACTGCTTTTCTATCCCCACAGCTGGAAGGACAAACCTGGGAGCTCTTCTTCTCAACATTTTTTATATAAGGGACAGAAGATAAATTCTTGGGAGGACAAGTGATTCCCAGCAGGAAGAAAATTATTTGAGTTTTGTGCATGCATGTGTGTATTTATAGAAGTAATAACCAGAATATTCAGATATGAAAACCAACATAAATTATAATATTTAATTATTCCTAGGAGATTAAATGCCATGATTTTTATAACTATCTTACAACTACTTCAGTAAAGAAAAACTGATGAAGCAAATACAAAATGTTGATATTATTAAATATAAATGACATAATTTGTTACAAACAACTTTTCAAATACTTAAAACAAATAGCACGAATGAACAATAGATCAATTTTTAAGAACATAAATAATTTTGTTTAGCTTAAATTCTGAGATGGGGGATGATAACCTGGGTGCCATTCAGTGGTTGTCTGACAATGATCTTGCAATTTAGGTTGGCCCTGACAGCACATGATCTTTTACTTGGCCATCAATTCTACTCAGCTTGGAAATAAGCTCAATTTATCCTTGCCAGTTAAACTCAGAACTTCAAGCACACACTTAAAGGAAAGTTTAGCTCAACCTTGAAGACCATTCACTAGCTTATGGAGAAAAGTGACTTGTCCTGAGATAGGGAAGTCAGTTCTTAAAATCATACGGAGTCATACCCACTGAATCTTGAAACAGGTCAAACTACTGGTGACAGAGCCTGGCCTCAAAGGAAGAACCCCGTGTCAGAATGGGCATGATCACCCATGCTGGCGAGGGTTTGGGGAAACTGACTCCTGCCACACCTTGTGGTGGGAGCGTAAATTAATGTGATCTTCTGGAAAAAATTTGGCAACATTTAGAAAAAACTTTTTATAGCCTTTGACTTAGAAGTCCCACTCCTAGGAATTTTATCCAAAACAAATAGTTGGGAAAATATGCTAAGAGGAACAAATAGGATGCAAATTACTATGAAATTGACATTAATAAATTGGAAATGACTTGGATAATTAGCAATAGGAATTGGATAAATAATTAAGGCATAGCTACCCAAGGAACACCATGAAGTCATTAACTAGGATAATATGGATCTGTATTTATGCATAATGGAAAGGTAGATGTTTTTATTTTGCTAAAAGAAAAAAAGCCTGTGTGTCCTCTGATTCTGTTTGTGAGGTGGGGGAGGGGTGTGTGTGTGTGTGTGTGTGTGTGTGTGTGTGTATGTACTTTATCGTAGCCTTTTCAGAGTTTGAAATATTCATGCCAATTCCATTTTTTTGAGTCTCTTAGCAAATGTGTTTGTGTATGGGTATATATGGAAGGGTTGACTTCATATATATATATATATATATATATATACACACATATATATATACACTCACACACACATACATACACACACACATATAAAATATATGTAATATACATTTATATTTATAAATGTATATAGTCATGCCAATTCTACTTTTTGAGTCTCTTAGCATATATAGGGAGACATATATATATACAAACATATATCATTCATATATAAAAGAAATGCAATAAAGGGTTACCATATTTGTAGTTTACTATTAACTATTTACATTTTACAACTCAATGGTGTTATCAAAGAAATGTTCTCTATTATTCTATATAACCAATAGGATTCATGGTGAAAATTTCATTTTCAGTGCACTGTTAACTATGGTCCTGTAATGACCACAAGTTTAAAGTGGTGTGATAAAGTTCCTCTTCCAACCTTGGGCCTAAACCCAATCTCTAGGCCTAAATGTCTACTATCTACTCCCTTATAGTATACTATACTACTAGATAATTATATCTAGATATAATTAGTAGACATAATCTAGTAGATAATTATATCTACTCCCTTAGATATAATATCAGAAATCAAAATATCAAAAATAAAAATTGAAGGTCTTCTGTGACTGTGCCTCACAAATGGTCTTCCTGGTCTTCTTGTGAGAACCCCTCTTTCCCAAGTTGGAAGAGTTCAGCACACTCCCTTCAATCCCGCCCCACATTCCCCTCATTTTGGCTTTCCCAGGCCATACTCTGATTTTCTGGATTTACAGTTTGCCAAATATATTCTCGATGTCCCTTGGGTCACTGCAACCCAAAGACTTTTACATTGGAGTGTCCAGGCTCCATCAACCACCACATGAGAAGCATGGTCATCTGTTGCAGTACAATAGGGCTCAATACCACACCATGGTGGTAGGGCCTCTCTGTGGTGGCTTGTTGCCTGGAGAGCCAAAGTGCTGGAAACAGTGACTCAGGAGCTGTAGCAAGGCAACGGTGTCAATAATAGGGAACCATAATGCTAGGGTGGATGGACCAGAAAACTGGATATAGCCAGAGGCCCTGCTATACTGATGCGGTACCAAGCACCAAGCTGAAAACAGGAGTCCTGACAATATTCCTACATGACTGGGAGACCAGAGCCTGCCTTAGATGCCACATTTGGATCATTGAGCAGATGAGACTTCAGCTCTTACAGTAAGGCAGAGAGAAGTCATTCATAGGGATTCACAAGCTCGGTAGAACCAGCTGAACCAACCTTGGTGACACTCCTTGAGTTGCCAAATTCCCCTGTCAGCTGAAAGGAACAGATACTGGGCACTTGGAGTCACCAACTTGCTGCCATGGTGGAAACAGAACAAATGTGACCATCATGGAAGAAGAAATAAGTTTGTGATACTCCAAAACACCTCTTCAAGCCATGTGACCAAAGGTGGCACAGGGCATAGACACAACAGTCAGACAAGCCTCACCAGTGGTGCTACAAACAGAGTAGATGCTCTGGAAAACAATTTTTGTTTGTCTGCTTTTGAACCTTCTGTTCAGTGGCATCATTGATCCATGCAAGTCCCTTTCCTTGTTTTACTCATAAGTTAACTTATTAAATGAATTTACATTTTTTATTCCCATCACCACCTCATTTTTCTTACACCAGAGGTAATCATTTTAATGTGTTTCATGTGAGTTTTTTTATTTGCACATGTTTTTCAAAACATGTAATGTCTTGCATGCATGGATTTTAACTTAGGTAAATGGTTATATTAATCATCTTATTCTGTTTTCTAATTTCTCTGCTAAGCATTAATGTGGCTATATGTTGCTGGATTCTAATTGCCATAAGTATATCTAATCCATTATTCTTAACTACTGCATAATACTCTATTGTGTGCACTCACACATTCTACCCTTCTGGTTCCCAGTGATGGAACATATACACAGATGAGATTGAAATTAAGGTCTTCTTTTCCATGCTGGGGATTGAACCCTGAGATTTGCAGATGCTAGGCAAATGCCCTACTACTGAGCCACATCCTTAGCCCACAATTAACACTCATATATACCTTTATGCACCTGTGTGGAAATATCCCTGGGATAGCTAGCAGTTATACTGTTGGAACATTGCATTTATGTATACTTAATTTGATTAAATTTTTCAAGATACTTACCAGAATGGTGGCACCAGTTTATACTTTCAATTAGCACTATACAAAGATTCATGTTTTCACACCCATAGAACAGGAACCATTTACAACAGGTACATTACAATATGGAGTCCTTCTCTTTTAAACTTTCTGTGTTTGCTACCAGGCTGGCTGCCTGAGCTCAAGGCATCTGAGGAAATTCTGGGAGTTGGTACTGAAAATGCCTATCACTAGGGCTCCCTAGAGGAATGATGAAATCATGGGCCCCTCTGATAGTTAGTTATTTGACAGTATCTATTGTCTAATAAGTGCCTAACTCTGTGTTAATGGCGAAAAATCTCATATGACCTATGCCTTCTTTGTATGTAGAAACCAATGGAGAAGAATTACAGTAACTCAAATTCTTACAAATAAATAACCACAAGAATGTAATGTTGTGAGGCAGACTTGAAGGATGCTATGGAGAACATTACCTAAACAAGAATTAAAGTACCATTGGGGAGGGAGTCTCATTCACTTTGTTCAATGTTGTTGTTTCTAGAAGAGTTAATGACTTACAGTAGGCCCTCTAAAAATTTGCTGAATGAGTGACTAAAAAAATAGAAGGTTGTGGCTTAGGGAAGAGCTCCTTGAGACACAATGTTTGAATCAAGCTCTGAAAGATCAGCAAGAGTTAACCAGGACATGGTGGTACTGGCAATGATGATGGTGATGACAATGGTGGTGGAGATGGTAGTGGTGGTAGTGGTGATGATGGTGGTAGAGATGGTGATGGTGATGGTGGTGGTGATGGTCATGGTCATGGTAATGGTGGTGATGGTGATGATGGTAGTGGAGATGGTGGTGGTGGTGGTGATGGTGATGGTGATGGTGGTGGTGGTGGTAGTAGTGATGGATAGGAGGGATCCCAGAAGCTCTCCCAGGTGAGAAGTCAGGGATGCACTCATAATGACAGCAAATGATTCCCAAATGTTACCTCAAGTGCTTGAACTCTGGACTGCCAACTCCTCTTTTCAACAATGCTGTTGGCATAAAGTTCACACCTGTGAAGCAGGGGCGTGGATAGTAAGAAATCCTGCAGTCACAAGGCAGAAGACAGTATTTCTATATAATGAATTGGTAAATAATGTTTTTGCAAAATAGTGAAAAGAGAATAAGTTTGGAATTACAAAGTCCTGAATTTGAATCCTACTGCTCTCTCTTTTTTTGAGGGATAGGGGTGTACCGGGGATTGAACTCAGGGGCACTCAACCATTGAGCCACATCCCCAGTCCTATTTTGTATTTTATTTAGAGACAGGGTCTCACCGAGTTGCTTACCACCTCACTTTTGCTGAGGCTGGCTTTGAACTTGCAATACTCCTGCCTCAGTGAGGCTGCTCTGTCTCTTAACTGCTAAGCAAATATGTGCAAGTTAGTTAGCCTCCTTTAACTTCCTCATGATTAAAAAATAGGGATGATGATACCAACTTAACAGAGGCTAAGAGAAAATTGAATAAGATACATTATAGGTAAGGTATATTATATAATAATATAATAATAATAATATATCATAATGACAATAGCTAAGAATTCCTGAACACTTATGTGCTAAGCACTTTACTTGAATTTTCTCTTTAATCCCTCATGTCTGCTTCATAGAGTTATGTGAGCACATAAGCACTTCAAATGGTGCCCGAAACAAAAAGAGCTCAAAAAGTGGTAACTCTTGTCACATAAGAATCCCCATTCTGCAGATAAGGAAACAGGACTTAGAGAGGTTAAATAACTTCTCCAAATTTGCACACTGAATAAGTGGCAGAACCAGGACCAAACACAGTCTCAGCCTTCATGCTCTATACCCAGGGTAACGCTCGCACACAGCAGCCCTCAAAATACCTGTCAGCTTCCCTTCCGGTTCATCTCTCTTCCCGCCCCTCCTGCTTTTCTCTCTGGAGGGGTAGTTAGCAGTGGGGAGCGCCATAAAGGCCTTCAAGCGTGGACAGAACTGTTAGTGGCAGAGGACATCTCAGTGTCCCTCCGAGTAACATATGTTAAACACACAGAACTTAAAAATGGTCTATCAAATGTGACAGGCCATAATTATTGTAACATCCTAAACTGACACAACAGAATACACCCAGCTCACTGTCGGGGCATTCTGAACCTTAAAGACAAATACTGGTGGATTTCTTGAGTCTTGTTTAAAAGTAAAGATCATTGAAATAAAAAGGTACTGAGTCACTTCCTTGCACAAATGGGAAGATTCCACTATGGTGCCTGACAATTACCAACTATTTGATGCAAAATTGGGCAGAACCTAGGTTGTTGAATATTAATAGTTACTGGAATTTTCTTTTAAATAAACCCAAAGAATGAAGAAGCTCAAGTGTTCTGAAGAGAGGATAAATCATTTGAAATATATGGGAGCCTGAAACATTTTCTCTCCTCTCTCTCTCCCTCTCTCTCTCTCTCTGTGTGTAATTTATTTTCCAAGGAAGATTTTACACAGAGGGAGTAATCTGTTTCCTGAGAGAGTCCAGGAATTCTCTTGAGTGCTCTTAAGGATCTGGTTGAAGGTACAGTGATTAAGTAACAGCCCAGATGAAGGAAGAGCCAAGTTTCCTAACCATTTTTCCCAGGCTCCCGTCCCTTTCTCTCCTTCCCCAGTTCTTTTGAGTTTTTAACCCTGGGATCTCCTTGTAACGTGGGTTTTTAGGGAGCACCAGAATAAGCAGAGATGAGAGAATTTATTATACAAAATAATCTAAAATTCTTGGGCTTTCCGCCAGGCACAGAAAAGACCCCTGAGAGTATAGACACATACTGACCCAGGGGAGGAAAAAAAAAAAACCCTTCGGACAGTGTGGAATGATTCCTGACCAGATTGTGGGGACTTTTCCCATGTTCTCAGAGAAGAGGTATAGGTTCAAATCTCTAATGAAGACTGAAACTGAAGGAAAATGGCCAAGGTGTCTGTCTGGACCCCACCCCTCACCCCACCCCAACACACATGGAATGGGAGAAAAGACAATGGAGGGAGGGAGAGAAAAATGGAGATGATTTAAATTGGGTATAGTCCTTATTGATGAGACTGTAGGACTCCAGGGAATTGCTTGATGAATTATATAAATACATCTGAAAGGAAAAACAATCTGTTTTCTAGGATGGACATAAAAAACTGAAGTTTTTTTGTTTTGTATTTTAATCATAAATAAAGGTATATTTCCAGCTGGGAACAACTTAAAAATGAATCCTTTCCATCTCTGGTTAGGGCACCTCCTTTCTCCTTAGTGAGCTTCATAAACAATGAAAGGTGTGCATGAGAATGCATGTGCATGCGTGTGTTGAATTACTATCTAGATAAATGTGTACTATGCGTCATATTGATTTTCTGGTAACTCAACACTAATTCTTGGCAAAGCATCCTGGGAAATTCCAGACTTCCGTATGCCTTTCTGGAAGGTCACGATCAAGATATGTAGAAATTCAGCTGTATTTCAAACAATTCCTGGATTCATTCCTAAAGCAGGAAACAACGTCTGCATTGCTTTTTCTCATCATTTCACAAATACCTTTCATTCAATTGCTAGTGTTTTAAGAATTTTACCTACTTCTCAAAATGGAATTCTCCAGAGAGTAAAGTGTATGCACTCAGAACAGTGGTGGAAATGAATCTAAAGCCTGCATTTCATGACTCATAGTTCAGTGAGGAGTCCATTACAAGAGATCATTTCCTTGTCTCTAACAATCAGAAATAAACAGAGCCCCACTTAACTTTAAAACTTGTTTTAACAAAAATAGAAGGATGCTATATTACTTGATTTTTTTTCACCCAGCACCAAATCATTTATTCTCTTTAATGAAGGAAAAGAGAGAATCTAATTCAGCTGACATTAAATAAGTGTACATAAACCAAAGTGGGGTCAGTCAGATGCAATGAGTTAAGTGCTGCCTTCACCTGCCTACTCTCCTTCCCCCATTTCCCAAATTCTGTGCATTTTTATTTCTGTCCATTTAACTCATCTATGTTAAAAATACCAGTACTATTACTAAAAAGCAATAGTAGAAAACATGAGCACACACCCATGTAGGTATCAAGGTGGGTATCATTGTGCCCATTATACAGAAGAGGGAACACTCTTGGAGAGGGTTAACTGCCCAGTGTCACAATAGTGTTGGGAAAGGCGGAAGAACAGGGTCCAGAGTTCACGTCTTTATGGTAGGCTCAGAACTGACAGTTAGTGAACCCTCCCCTCAGCAAGGCTGTTCACTGAAGTCTGACCCATCTCGTACTTATCAGCATTCCAATAAGGACTTTATTAGAATGCAAACTCCATGAGAGGAGGGACCTGTATTCTGTTTACTAACTGTGTCCTGGTGCTCAGCAGGTAGGACATGCTGGGCCATCAGGGCCAGCCTCGTGGGTCTATGGGCAGTGCAGTGGTGCAGAGCCCCCACTCAGAAGGCTCCCCACTTGGATTTAGTGCTCTGCAGTCACTGACTTGAGTGTCTTAGTAAATTTTATCTTCAAATTAGTGTTTTATAGATGAAGTCTGACAGGGCAGAGCCACGGAGGTGGTGTTCTTGGAGCTTTCTCCCGTGTGTGGTCCTGCCTCCTCCCTTTCCTGGGCTCTGGGCTGCTCACTCCCCACCCATCGTGGCCTTGGTGACTAACAGTTCATGTGGGGAGCAGGCAGGATTCTGGTCCCAGTCTAGGTGTGGGAGTGGGCAGAGTCAAAGTTGGGCACCTGTGCTGGGTGGCACCCTGCTCTATGCCCCCCTGCACTGGCAGCTCCCCAGGTCATTCAGTGGACAACTCAGCAGGTGAAAGTCCCTTTCCCATATTTGATTCAGTTGCCAAGTACATGCTGGGGGGTTGTTTGCAGTGGTTTGGACGACTTCCTTTTCCCAGCCAGGGCATGATACTTCCAGCATGCCAAAAGTTTCACATTTTAGCATGAAAACAGCACTTTTTCCTTGCTTTTTGGATGGGGGGGGCACACTTTTTCATTTTGCTAAGGGCTCCCAGAATTTATGTGCCTGGTTCTATCAATAAGTAAGCATTAAATTAATAATTTGGACTCTTGGAGATCAATACTTCCAGGTCTCAAAGGAATAAAGCACTTACGATCTACAACAGTTGAATTTTGAACCATAAAGTTTGCTTTCAACTGATAATTCCAAGGGAAAACGGATAGGGAAGTGTTATACATCCAGAAACTTCTTGACAATCAGCACTAGAATGGGCAAGCTAGAGACAGCTAGGTAAAATCTCCCACATACGTACTATGACTTCAACAAAGTTGGCCTGTAGACATTCAGTGTTCAGCCAGTAAAATTTTTAAAAGAATCAATCTGTTTGCTTTTTGGTCTAGGTGTTCCAGTTTCTAGTTTGGGCCCCCAACATAGAACTCGCCAGTGGTCCACATCTGACTACTTCTCAAGCTTGTTCCCACGTAAGTGTGTGAAGCAGAGCCCTGAAACATCTGTGTGTTTTATTCCTGCTCTGAGCATCACGTGTAGGAAGATCTGCCATGCTCTCTTCAGGACGATGATTTTATGAATATGGTAATAGAGAGTGTTCATAAGTACTGCAGTGTCTCTGGGAGAAGGAATTATTATTGGGTGTAATGTTTGTACATTTCTTTCTCCAACTGTACCATGGATATATTTTTTTTCTTTTAGTTCACACGTATTAGTCATGGTAGTTGAATTGTTGAAACAAGTCTCAACTCTCAGTAGCTTAACCCAGTAAAGGTTGTTTTTTTCTTGGGAACTCCTATCACAATCCAATGGGGAGTCCGTTGGAGTGATTTATTCCACACAGTCATTCAGGGCTCCAGTCTGTTCCAGCCTGTGAATTCTTCATCCCTGACAGTCTTGGAGTTTTCCACTAGTTCATCTGCAATTGGCTGGCAGACAAGGGAAGAGGAGTCCACAGAGGATTTTTATAGGGGTTTTTAGAGGTCAGAGCAAATACCATTCCCACCCACATTCTACTAGTAGGCTCCATCGCATGACCTCATAACTGCAGGGTAGGTCTCCAACCCTCCACTAGAAGCTCTGACTTCTAGTGAAGTCCTTCCTGAAAATCAGTTAGGCATGGGATTTATGCAGGGAATGTCAACTAATGGTCTGCTTTTCAGCCTACTGCCTGCATTTGAACTTTACTCTAAACTTGAGTCTTCTGCAATGTTTCTAGCTGTGTGACCCTGTGGAATTTACTTAAAATTCCTTTAGTTTGTTTCCAACTAGCTCTTTCCCTAGAAAGAATAGGAAGCAGGGTTTGGTGCTACACTGGTATTGAGTCCGTTACATTAAAGAACATATGCTGTTTTCTTAATGTATATGATGCTGCCCTGTGAGAAATATTCCATAAATATTACCCAAATGAATAAAATAAATGAGGTAGATTAATTAGGATGGACGGGATCCCTGTAATTAAAGAAAAGTTATAACCTGGGTGGATTCGAAATGAGGAGCATTGTTCAGAGAAAATGAGAATTCAAGGAGTTGACTGGAATTGTTGATTTGTGTCCTTTGATCTAATGACTAAGTGGATAATATGTGCGCAAAATCAATCTTTTCTACTTCATTTGTTTTTTTCCTCTCTTTGTGAATTGCTTCTTTCCCTATTAGATTTCTTTCTGCTTAAATTTATCCATTATCCAAAGAACATGCCAAAGGTTTTCCAAATTCTGATCCTGCTTTTTCTACAGTATCATCAATGGCTTTAAAAACACTTCTACCCTGCAAGTCGTTAATGGCTCAGCAGAGTACGATAAACTTAAGATTGACTTTAGGACAAAACACATGCCATACAGATGTCCACTTCAAGGACATCCTCCATAGAATAAACAGTCTAGACAGTGACAAGACAAACACGGTGCTCATTATTATTGTACTAGATGTTCATCTCTGTCCATAATTTCAAAGGTGCCAGAATTTTCCATTTGTACTTCCTCATTTCTTTTAAATAAATTTCATTTTTCTTATAAGCCATTGTCAGTCCTAAGTTTTCAATTCTGTGACTATTTCAATGAAATTAATGCAGGTATATTAAAATAGATTGGAAATCACAATCTACAGTTTATGGATATATCCTTTAGATTTATTTACGCATATTTCCATGTATTTTTTTCTTTTCAAACACTAATCATTCACCTACTACCTTTCTCAAACGAATAGACCTCTAAAAACATAATAATTATTTCAAAGTTATCATAAATAGTATATTTCTTTCTCAATTTAAATTTTCATAGGTATTCCATGTCTAGCATGATGGGCCAAAATGGATTAAGTCCCCAGTCCACCTGGTTAGTGGAAAGTTAGCTGGAGAATTCTTGCAACTCAGAATCAGGGGAAGGGTCTCTAATTTCTAGTTTGACCTAGATCCTCCTGGGTTTTGTGTGGCCAAACTTAAGTACAGAGGTCCTGGGAATGGCCTGTGGGAAAGATGTCTTTGCCCACATTCAGTATTGCAGTGGCCCAGCCTCCCAAAAGCACTACCTGGCCACCCTGTCAGAGGTCTTGCCTACACGAGGTGATCAGGGAGCCCCGGTTGGGAGTTACTGGTGGTAAAGATACAGTCAAAGTCCACCAGGAAGGTGTGGTGCTATTGCTTCAGTTTGTGCTAAGGCACTATCAATTTTACCCAGGTTGCTTTTGCAACATCAGTGCTACGGTCAACATAGTGATTATCTGCAGGAAGACCTCAGCTAATGTATCTTGCTAAAGGGATACTGTAGGAAGACAAATCCAATAGCACCTAAGAATCTAAATTCATCCTGTGGTATGGAGTTTGAATAAAAGCTATCCCATGCTAAAGCAGGGAAACCCAATGCTTATCAGAATGGGATAAGCTCAGGTCCAACATACAAGCCTAAAGAACCTTCAATCTAACACCCAAAATTGGATTCTCCTATTCAATACTACCAATTGCTTTTCTACTTGCTTTTATGCTCTATTTTATTCATCTGCACGAGAATTGTTCATGTAATTATATCATTGCTACCTAATCTAACTGTAATTGTCAGCTCTAAACATGACATTAGCAGGAACCAACTATAGAAATTCAGACCTTATTTTACCCACAAAATGCATGTGGCCAGTTCATAAAGAATTACACTTGGGTTTTTCAATGATGTTGGATTTCAATCTTTACCAACTGTTGTTTAAGACTCGCACTAAGACACTAGCATTCACACCCCAGATCACTTGGTAGTAGTACTAACAACAAGGATAGCCTATCTAGGCAGCAAAGCGATGACGTCCAGCCACCTTGATCATTATCTTGGCTCAGCTTAATAGAAATAGAGTAGCTTATTATTAATCCTTTTTCCAGAAGAGATCACTGAGAAATTACATGCTTTGCCCAAGGTCACATATCTATTAAGTGGCAGAAATGGAGTCATAACCCAAGCCATTGTCTCAAAACCTTTAATCCTTTTTGTTCTCGGCTTATATGCATCTTGACTCTATTAAATCGTTTTGTTTTATTTTCCCATTTGCTCAAGGACAACATTTCAGATGAACATCTGGATACAATATTCTTTCCATAAACTCTTCAGAGTTCGTTCATTTAAATAAAGGGTTTTTGTCAACAATTAACCCCTTGGAGTGTCTCTCAGGAAAGAAAAGGCAAATGGTAAGGTTTAAGAAGGAGTGGGGTTTTTGTTGTTGTTTGGGTTTTCTTGTTTTGTTTTGTTTTGTTTTTAATAACCAAAGAATGCGGAATGAGGGATTCTTTGTGTCAAAATGAATCACTTGTTGTCAGACAAACCTTTGAAATAAACTTATCTGTCTTTAAGCACTAGCCATTTCCAGACTCCAGAAAGATGAAGTCAGCTACTGAAGTTGTATGTTTATGTCATTACCCTGATCAGGTGTCCACAGAATGGGGAAGATCCAGGAATTCTAGATTCCAACTTATTTGCAGGGCTGAAGATTTCAGCATAGGAGAGAAGCAAAAGGAATATCAGTCCTCAGACAGAGTTTGGGGGGTTAGTGGGAGGACAGCCAGGCAATGTACAAATTCAAAGTTAGGTCTAAAAACAGTCTTTGTGCCTCATGGGTGAGAAAATTGGATACCATGGTGAGTGACACAACATAAAAATGGCTCAAGCCAAGATCTTTGTTTTGAGCTGTTTATATTCCATTAGAATTGATATGACAGAGTTAGTAGGTTTTAAAGTCAGAATTGCAACCTCTGAGTTCCAGAGTCCCCAGGCGCTTAATGGCCCGTAGCATAACTGATAAGGGTCTTAAGTGAGATGCCAATGGAGTGCTACAGGAAAAGGGAGGGAAAGAGGGAGGCAGATACCACTTTACCTAGAAGGAATAAGAAAAACTTCAGGAAATAAGAAAGGTTTTGCATTTACAGAGAGGTACATTTAAATTGGGCTTAATGATTAGAGAAAATGTCAATATATGAAGTGCAGAATGTGAATGACAAAGGAAACAAAACCCTATAACAGCCAAAATGGTTAAGATAAGATGGAAATACTTTGACTTATATGTCTGAAAAACTGGGAAGGAAGGTCTGGTTTTGAGCTCAGCTTGATCAGGGCTAATTGCATCTTCATATCTTGGTTTTTTACTCTCTTCCCTCTGCTGTCCGTCATGTGGGAGCCTCCTTTAGGCCAGTCTTCCCCTAGCAGCAAGATGGTTGCTATTGTCTAATGCCTGGGCAGGCTCTCTAGGACCGCATGTCCAACCATTGCACCAGACTTCCTCCTGTGCAAATGAGCTTAGACTATATCCTGAGGGGAGAAGCTTCTGGTGGAAATAATAAAGCAATTGCTTCTTTCTTTCTTTGTTTTTGTCTTGGTTGTGCAGGTGATTGAACCCAGAGCTTTGCACATTCTAGGCAAGTGCTCTGTGATTGAGCTACACTCTTAGCCCTGCTTCTATGTTTCTGTAGTTCAATATTAGATTCACCTTCATACCTGCCCCAGCCTCGAGCTATTTTGGTTTCTATGTGTTTATGAATTGATAGAAATTGAACATTTTTGATCACACATCTATCTATAAATGGTTCGTCAACACAAAATTGTTTTAGAAACTCCTCCCTAAAAGGAAATATATTTAGAACTATTCAATGGGAGACGAACCTATCAAAGAACTCTGAGGGGAGCCCTGTTAACAAGGCAAACCAAATAATCTATACTTGTCACAAATTTGCAGGCAAAACAATAGAGCCAATTGCTTGAGAATTTAGATTTGATGAGTTGAAACTGGGCTTTGAAAACTTAGATTTGATAACTTTTAAAAAAAATCTCTGCAAAGATTCTGTAAGTGGTTTCTATAATGGAAGGTTATTAAACAAGTAAACAATAAAGGGGATGAGAATATGTCACCTCAAAATATGCCATTTGGCATAAAGATTATTTTAAGATGAAAGAAATAAACAGCAGACCAAGAAAAATCCTCCACCTTCCCCCATCTGCCTTTGTGAGGTCATCTCCCTTTCCCCCCTACTTGGAAGAGCAAAATAGTTTCTAATTAGCAGAGAAAACTTCTGACTCATAATTACAAGTGCAAAGACAGGACCAAGATAAATCTGCATAACAAACTTTACCTTTTAAGATAAAACCTTATCTTCCATGGAAGCTTCCTCCATACATTTTCTGGACCCCAGATTTACCACCTATAGACATGTAAATGTCTTTTCTTCTGTCTTGTCATGTCTCCATAATTTATCACTCTTTGTTAAAATGGTACACAAGTGTCCAGGTTCGACTGCCTCTTTAGGGCTTTCACATTATTTCTGTGAGCTGCTCCCTGTCCCCCTGTGCCTATGAAATAAACCTTTTTCCCTGTTTATCTGTCTTTTGTAGAATCACAGCCACTGAACCTAAGAAGAAAGGGAAAAGTCACACCCCACCCCCAAAGGAATATTTCATATTGAAAAAGTTTTTCTTATATCCTTGCTTAGTACATGCTCAATAAATGTTGGTGACCTTTTTCACACTCAGGAAATATAAATCATTAAAAGGTAAGGACATTATTCTGGATTCACTTTTGACTAAGGCTACTTTTGCTAATGATGTCCTCGAAGTTATCTTTGGCAACCTATGAAGCAAATTTTTATTTTCTAATAATACCATTCATATTTAATATTTATTGGGGAATTTTAGTGTGAGATAGGCACTAATACTGTTGCTAGTTTACAGATGAGGAAATCAAGACTCAGAAATGTGAAGCCACTCCCCCTAGTTTCCATAGCCTGCAGTAGTATAACCTTTGTGCGAATACTACCTCTGGGGCAATGCAGTTGAAAATGGGGTGTAGAAGAAAAGATAAGAAAGGAAAAGTACCCATAGAAATGGTCTCTTGTTGAACAAGACCTTACATTTAGCAGGTACTTAAATATTGCCTGAATGAATGATTGATATAAAATAAAATTGTATGAACAGCCAAAGGCCGGTTCTTCCCCTGGCCATAACTCTGGAGTCTTTTTATCTATTTTTTCCAAAGGGACCAACCTTTCATCCCACCCAAAATTTTGCAGTTATTGATTTCTCATCCATTTAGCTTTAGGGCATTTTTTATCAGGTAATCTCACGAAATTGCCGTATGTCACGTTATGTTTTACATTTTCTCTTCCTCTTCCCCTGTACAATCTGGAGATGGACCAGCTGACTAAGTGGATCAAATTCCTTTTCTGTCCACAGTTAATGCAGCTCTATGGCTGTGCAAGGCCAGATGAAGTATTTGTGCCGTGAAACCTCTTGGAACAAAATGTGATCACTTTGCAACCATTCTGCCCCAAACACATTTATAAGCAAGTAGGTTCCACTTTTTTCCTTTCAAATTCTCATTTCCATCAGTCAAGCACAGAGCTCTGGAAGATTAGATTATTCTAAACTGTTTGAATGTCATTTGCTGACATGGTGTGCTAATTTTCCTGGACCAAATGGTTCAGGTTCATTCAGATTAAGGATTTCCATTAGCAGTTAAGTAAAATCCTTTCTGTCCTTGACCCTGGAATTAAAACAAATGAGGCAGTGATCCTGGACTGCAATCTGAGGAACCTAAATAAATGTTGATAGAGTGCCCCAAAGTTATTTCCAGTTCTCTGGAGAGCAATTTCAAACAAGACACTGCTTTGATTAAAATCCACAGGCTTGAGTCAGATCTCCCTTAGACCATAATTTGGAAAAATAAATTCTGTTAGAAACTATTGCAGTTTTGGAGAGCTGAGGGGGGTCATCCACAGAGGAAATATGATCACTCCTGCATGTCCTTGGAGTGGGGAAAAGGATGGTCAGGGAGACAGCATCACCCCTGGGACTGTGCAACAAGGTCTCCTGCCCTGGGTCCCACTCTGGTTTTCCTCTGGTCAAAACTCTTTTCCTCCACAGAGTGAGAAGTCTAGTAAGCTGAGGAGACTCCTCCAACCTGAGGTCAGCCTCTCTTACCCCAGATCATCATCAAATGGCCTGTGGCCAGCACTATGAGAAACATGCTCAAATCCAAAGAATGGCCTGGGAGACACAAGGTTTTGATGGCTTTCTTGCAAAATCAGGTGACCAGGCACAACCCAGAGCAGTTACAATCAGTATTTTATCCCCTGGTGTGCAAGGTCCGTTTCCCAGTTCCTCAATGGCTGAGTACTGTGGAGTACGCAGTCTTCCTGGACATTGCCGAGGTTTTACTGGCTCCTATTGAGTGATTTCAAGAAATATTCCTTTAGTTGTCTCTACCTCTTTTTCTTCTCTTCTGGCCTTCTTGGGGTGAGTGCATTTTAGCATATACACCGTTCTGATATCTTTACCTAAGTTTCAGGCTGAGCCCTTCCCTCACCACCTGTTTGTAAATGGGCTGTTCAGGGGCATTGACTTTGAATCTGCCACATTCACAGGCTATTTTGTTATACTGTGAGTTAACTGCTGGTAACCACTCTGTTCTATTACCCCTCCAGCTGTTTTTCTTATATTCCCCAGTAATTTTTCACTTAGAGCTAAATATTGTAGTCTGAAAATGGACCACGGACTTTCTATTTCTCATAGCATCAAGTTCTGCTCTGTCCTCCTTGGCTCTGTCCTTCCAAGGGCAGCCATTGCCATATGTATACCCCTAGACCTCAGAGATAGCCAAGGGTGACTGTTGGCAGGCAGGGACTGGGACAAACCTTGGTGGCTGGGAGTCCTAAGGTACACTTACATAGCCACTGATGTGATGGTGAGAGACATTGGTGGGAAGAGAAGTGGGTAAGACACAGGCTGAGTCTTTCATTTGTACTTTTGCTCTGTGCTCTACAAATAGCAGGACCAGGACCACCTCATATGTATGCTGACCAATTACTGCACCATGACACACTAGCTCTCTGGTGGTTCTGGTGATCAGTCTAATGCAAACTCAATTCTCAAATAAGGGATGAAGGGGCTGGGGATGCAGCTCAAGTGCTTGCCTAGCATGCATAGGCTCTGGGTTTGGTCCCCCGCCATTCCCCCACCCAACACATACACTCAAATAAGTGATGCACAAATGAAGGCCAATTCATTTGCAATGAGAACCAAAATTTTCAGGCCAATCAGGATTGTCATGTCAGCATTCAATTGACCCAATAGTTGCTCCAATAAGACACTCTATACAGAAAGACTCTAATCAGGTTTCCTAGCAAATCATAGCCAGAGCAAGGTTCATGAGAGAGGTTGATATGCTGAAATATCCATCTCCCACCAAAATAGACCCAAATATGTAATGTTTATTAGCACCCTTTCCTAGGAATAATGCTAAACACTCAAACAATTGTTTGATCTTTATATCCTCTGTAGATCATTCCCATTTGGTTTATGAATCACAAATTCTATCTTCAAATATATTAATTCTAATTATTCATCAACATTTCTCTTTCCTTTTAGATATGAATGCATTTCTAGGTTGTTTCTCCTGCTTGGAATTCATGCCTTTTAAGATGAAACTTTTGAAAAGCAAATCCCAGTCCATGCTTAATTAGACTAAACACCAGAAACAAGACTGAAAGAAAGTGTAGGAGTCTCCATCGGCCATGAGAAGTCTCACAGCTTTGTAAAATCTTTTGAGAGTTGTCCCTCTCCCTAGCAGGGGCATGGAACAAGACAACTGAAATGGAAATTTTCAGTTTCTATCATAATTACTTCCCAGCATTTTCTTATTCATGTCTTTGGCTTAGGATCTGGAGTAACTTGCATTGGTTATTATAAATTATGTTTGTTTCCTATATCCAGGTTTTTTGTTTTTGTTTTTGTTTTTTTTTGTTTTTGTTTCTGTTTGGTACTAGAGATTGAACTCAGGGGCACTCAACCACTGAGCCACATCCCCAGCCCTATTTTGTATTTTATTTAGAGACTGGGTCTCACTGAGTTGCTTAGGGCCTCACTTTTGCTGAGGCTAGCTTTGAATTCACAATCCTCCTGTCTCAGCCTCCAGAGCCACTGGGATTACAGGTGTGTACCCCAGCACCCAGCTTATATCCAGGTTTGAAAGCAGAAATGCCAACAGGATCAAGCTTCCACTATCCTTCCCCTGCCAATGCTTCCCTCTTTGATTCCCTTTTCTATTTCTCTAGGCACAAGGAAATAGGAAAAAAACAGCAGCAGCAGCTATCAGAGTGGTTCTCATGCTCATGGACTTATAAACAAAGCCTGGCAAATAACATTTGTCAAGGAGTGCTTCCTCATATATCTCCATCTCGAGGGTTCAAATGTGTTCTGATGTGTGTACCCAAGGTCTTTAAAAAATCAGAGAGAGGTAAATAAAAACCTAGAGAAGACCACCATGCGAGTGTGCACTCGCACATGATCTGATTCCCTCTGTGCCTAGTTCTTGTGAATGTGTATGTGTGTGTTTCCATTTGTATTTGGTTCTTCAGAGTATGTGTGTGTGTGTGTGTGAGTATGTGTGTGTGTGTGTGTGTGTGTCTTTGCTATGCTGATTCCCTTGGTGCTCGGTTCTTCCTCGGATCTGTGGCAGGTTGGAGTGCAACAACTCCCAGTTGCTGGACTGTTTTCAACCTGTGGCAAGAAACAGAGACCCACGGGGCCTGCTGGCCAAGTGTGAGGTAGGTGATTGCAAAGTTTGCAAGTTTGTGAATGAAACCAATTTTTAGGTTGTACGAATGGACATAACTTATTTGTGAAGAGAACAGAAAACCCCTCTGTGATTCCAGAGCTAATTCCTGACTTGGTGTCCATGTCCGCCCTGCTATGCATGCAACATCCAGAGATCTCAGGAGACCCTTTCTACACAATCCCATGCTCCAGCTTTCCTCTTGCCTTTATTTATTTTGCTCTCTCTTCTTGCCACCTATAAATCTTACATATGATTCTTGGACTGTGCTGGGTCCTCATGGTTTGCAGCTCAATGAGGTTGGGCAGAAGCCAGAGGGAATCAATCTAGGTGAACGTGCTGCCAGAAAAGGTGCGGAGGGTGGAGACACCCTTGACCACAGCACCTGGCAAATGCCAGTCATCGACTTAAAATAAGTAAATGTGCCTGGTGAAAAAATGGCCCCACAGCTGTAGGAAACGGAGGCCAGAAAACAATCACAACATTTACAGAAATTATAATCATGCTCTGCTATAAATGATATTTCTATCACCAGAATAATGAATTGTTACCATACTTTGATGTAAATATGTTAAAGGATGGGGTGGGAGGTAGGAGCTAAAATCCTCCTCTACTCTAAAGTCTAAAATTGATGAACAGGAGCAGCAAATGCATATTATTTAGAAATATGGACCCAGTACAAGAATAATGAGCTGAAGTAGAGAATAGTTGCCTCTGGAGAGGGAAAAGTTTTGTACAAGGGAATGACGGTTTCAGCAATGAGCTTACTAGTTGTGTTCCACATCTGAAGTCATGTATGTGTAATGCTCTGATAAAACAACATTTTTCCAAACTGAGCTCTGTCCAACTCCAAATGCATTTGAAGCTATGCACAGGGAAGTCAATTACACTAACTTTCATTCCGTCCCAAGACCAAGAATCACAGCATCTTCCATCATACACACCTGCAATTTGGAGTCCTTTATTCCCTGTATTCCAAAAACTCTGCAATGAATTCCCCTGGACTGGGATGACCATGAAGGTCCATTGTCAACATTTCTGGGTTTTCTGTGCACACAGCTTTCACCCACAGGAGGCCTCATTGAAAATATTGTTGAAGGAGGGATTTGGGTCATAACAGAAATAATTCACAGTAAGAGATGAACATTTGTAGTAAGAGGCTTAGTTTTTTACTTGCCACCAATGACCATAAATTTGTATTCTAAATGGAGATGAAAATACAAAGCTGTGAAATGTTCAGTAACTCCTGCTTTTTTAAAGATGGGTAATGGTCCCTTGGGAGTTTTACAATTCCTCTCTCAAATTCATTTGCACTTCTTTGCTGTTTATTTGCACATACCTGGCTTCACACAAGTAATAAAATATCTTTATTTCTTTCTGTGCTTATCCCTTAGTTACATACCAGATGCCTTACCTGAAATTTGAAGACCAGGGAGAGTCTGCTCCAAACAAAGCTCAGAGCCAGAGAATTCTCTGAAGACAAAAGATTTTAGATGCAGTTGAAACAGAGAACCATCTAATACAGCTAGAGGGTCAGCTGCTAACCAGTGTCCATTCCCTGCCCAGGGCAACAAGTTCCTTACAGTCCTCAGGGACAGAGATGCCAATAGCACTAACATCAGCCCTTTGACCTGGGCTGGTTCTAAAACCAGCAATCTCTGGATGGGGTTGGACCCTTGCACCTGGGGAGAGAAGTCCAAGCACTGGTACTTGAAGAGCCCTCTTGACCCATTTAGCCAGGGACTTCAGCACCTCTGGCTCAGCTTAAGGCTTCTTGACTTTCATTCCACAATCCCAGGATCTGCCTGGGACAAACGGGGGAAAAAAGATAAAGTATGGTGGCCACTTGAGTCACTCGTCTTAAATGCCATGCTGCCTGTGGGATTATTGTTCTGTTATCAAAGAACCATTGCACACCAAGGGTGGCAGTGAGTGTGGTGACATACCCTCTGTTGCATTTTGGATCTGGAATATCCCCCAAAGCTTGTGCTGACAACATGATCCCCAGAGCAGCAAGATTTAGAGGTGGAGTTTTAGGCAACGATTTGGGTTCTGATATCATCACTGAATTAATCCATTTGCTGGATTAATCCATTGATAGCTGAGTGGACTAACTGTGGAAACTGTAAGACAGGTGAGGCATGGCTGGAAGAAACAGGTCACTAGGAGCATGACCTTGAACTATATCTGTTTCTGTATCTCTCCCTACCTCTCTGTACTGCCACAGCTGAGCAGTTTCCTCCACTATGCCCTTCTGCCTCACCTCTGGCCCTCAGTCAACCAACCATGGACTGAGACCTCTGAAACCGTGGACCAAAATACACTTATTCTCCTCTTAAGTTGTTCTTGTCAGGTATTTTGGACCCAACAACAAGGAGCTGACTAACATACTTCATGTCCATCACCATAGAATAGAAATCAGAGTGTGGTTTCATTGATCAGCTGCCTCACGACTTCCCAACATACAACATTAGTCTAGTCCTCAACTAGTAAATGCCAGCTAAGTAGTGACTGCTCCATACCTGTTGGTTAATGAACATTGAAATCATTTCAACTTTTTGATCTTTTGTTGTTCCTTATTAAAAATGAGAAGATTGGTGGGTAATGATGATTGCTAATATTTATTGAGCACTTAATAGGTGCTGGGCCTTTTGTGAATTAATTGAATCTTTCAGTTGTCACAAAAATCATATTATCTCCTCTTAACACATAAGAAAATCAGAGCATGGAGAAGTTAAGTAACTGGCCCAAAGTAACACATTTGGTAAGAGACAGCATCAGGATTCAAAGTCCCAAAGTCCATTTGTTTACCTACTCTGCTTTTGTAAACTTCTAGCTTACACTGTTTTTCTTAGTGTCATATTGTTACTGTATTATCAATGAGATGATATTTAATTTCTTATTCCAGTTCTATATATACTGCTTATATTACTTCCCATACTTTGGTCCTCTATGTATTCATCAACACTTGAGCCTCCAAACATTAAAAGCCTGTATTTATCATTAAACATGAAAAGCCAGGGAGTTTAGACCCACCTGGGGATGACATGAAGTAGAGAGGGATAGCAATATGCTGGATGACAGAATCACCGTTCAAAAACCTGCTAATGAGCTACATAAAACAGTTGGCCTAAGAACATACACAGAGCAGGAATAAATATAGTGGTGTGCGAATAAGCTCTCTGGAAATAAAAGCTCTGTGGTGCAGCATTTTCCTGCAATGTCATGGACAATGCTGAGGAGGCTGCGGAACTGTGGGAGAGAAAGCACAGGACTGGGATTCAGACCATGGAGCATCAGTCTTACCGGCTGTGAGGCTCTAGGGGTCTACTTTCTACCTCCCTGAACCTGCCTCTACTTCTGGAAATGGAGAGGAACCAAGGACCTCACAGTCACGGGATGATGACTGAACAGAAGTCAGAGGGAAACACTTAGCAAACTCTAAAATCTTGCTCCTAGAATAGGAGGCCAGCAGCGTCAACACCGTCCAGGAGTCTGTTAGAAAGCACAGTCCTCAGGCCCCACTAGAGACTGGCTGAAACAGAACCTGCATTCCACCATGATCCCTGGATGAGTTGTGTGCATGTTCAAGTTTGAGGAGCCCTACTCTGAAACACTACACAGATAGAGCCTGTTGTGATTTGGAGCTCTACTTTCTTTTCATAGGCTGCCAAGGAAATAAAAGATGGCCAAATTTAAAGGACAGAGCCTTCTTGGAGGTTTCTGTAGTCCTCCTTCCCTGGATCCTGATGAGCTCACAGGTGTGGGGAGGTGTCTCCAACCACATACACGAGTCATTTCTAGGGAGTCATTCCCTTTGCTAAAGGAGGGACCACTTGAGGGAGTTATCACCGTATGAAGTCCTTCACCATTTAAAAAAATTTTTTTTTAGTTGTTGATGGACCTTTTTCTAAAATTTATTTATATGTGGTGCTGAGAATGGAACCCAGTGCCTCACACGTGCTAGGCAAGTGCTCTACCACTGAGCCACAACCCCGGTCCCCTTCACCATTTTTGAGGTGGGAGAAGCCATGAAAGGTAAACCCACATACACAAAACCGTCTCAGCCCTTGGGAAAGAATTTGAGACTGATTCTAAGTAGCAGCCCAAGTGGAGTTGAAGTGGACTTCAACCTTTCCTGCTCCAGGTGCCCAAGAGCAACAACTAAAGGAAGAAACTCAGAATGAGAGGGCTCCTTATCATAAATTTGTCTTTTATTAAATCTCTATTTATGTACAAGAGACACATAAGTTGTTTCAAGAATACCTGTTCAACTGAAGTTGAACATGGTATCAGATTCCTAACGGCTATGAGGTCTTTAATACATTTATGAACCTGTTAGGGTACCAGGGGTTGGATAGAGAGATTGTAAGAACTCCTTGACTTTGGGCTAGCTTGTCTCCATTTTATGAGTATACACGAGCACATACATGTACACACACACACACACACACACACCACACCATTGTCACCGTTGTTCCTTCTTTTCAGAAGTTATCATTATATCCAATTTCCATTCTCCTGACCAAAAATTAACAATGGGAACACATATTCTTCAATAACTTGTCAAAGTGTCATAATAGAAAAGGAATGATTCTATTTGTAAATCACCATTTCAAAAAAAATTTTTTTGCATTGCAAAAGTATTTTAAATAGATGTCCTAAATTTGGTTTAAGACACAGTCTGTTCCAGAGTGTTTATGACTAAGACATGAATAAAATAAAACTAAAACCCATCAATGGAGTATTAGTGCACAGACAAATAATTGTACATTGTTCTAAAGCTTCAAAGGTCAAGGACCTGTGCTGTGCAGAGTGGGTCAAAGAAGATCAAAATCTTCCAGTTGAAGGATGTCTCGACTGGAGAATATTCCAGTTGGGTTAACATGCCCCTCAGAAATAGTGGGATTTGGTGTTTTATAATTATTCGAACACAAAAGAAAAAAGAAGTGAGTGTGTCAAAGGAACACTGGCACCCCCTGCTTGAAAAGTTAGCTGCTGAGCACCAACCATCTGGTTGTCAGATGTGGAGTTTCCTGGCAGGACCTTGGTCCTTGGCCTCCACCAAGTCCTCCCAAGCCCAGAGATGTGGGAGCTGAGGTAGAACTGTGTGTCCTAAGATACATTTGCATTTCCCAAAGGCTCCATATGAGTTGGTTTTATTCTACTTCAGAGAAAGGATTATGAAAAACACTCTTTGATAACGGTGGAAAATCTGGCAGAAGGTGCCCAGGTATTTACATGTGTTTATTTATAGTTTGCTCTGAAATCTATATTCACTTAGAATTCAAACCTGTCTGGCCATGGGGTGATTCCCCACATTCTTTTTACATGAAAAATCTGTGGGCTCATCCTGGAGGAAGAAAGGAGAGGCCCAGAAGCTTAGCTCTAGGACAAGAAGAAGATTCTGGGCAGGAGATATTTCTAAGAACAGGGGTCCAATTTCAGCTCCTCCCCTGATCCAAGTGATTTGAGTTTAATGGGGCTGAATCCTAGGAAAATGAGGTTGCTGAGAAAGATCTGTCTCAGCACTGACACTACCAGACCCAGCCCTCTGGTGGTGATGGGGACAGAGTCCTCCACACACGCTTGGCAGAGGCAACCGAGCTGCAGCCACGGAGGGTCAGTAACAGTAGTACCTTGAGCAGCTATGTGTGGTATCTTTGATAGGCGTCAGTGGGCGAGCCACTAAGTTTGGCCATGGTATGCAACTAAAAATAACCTCCTGAGGAGACACAAAAGAGAAAAGGGGAAGAATAGCAATTCTAGAATTATCAAAATTTTGCAATTTTTTGAGTGTATTAATGAAGTTTTGCTTTGCTCTTTCCCACCCTGACTGTGGGATATGGAAAACAAAGGAAGAATAGAAATGTCTAAGCATAGGGGAGCATGAGCTGTAAATCTGAGCGTAAACCCGTACTTACAGAACACCTGGCAGGACAGTCCATAGCAAGAACCACTCTTCCGCTGGCAGCCTTTACTGCTCAGACCTATCAATTAGGAATCAAATTGCCAGCCATCTTAGCCAAACCTCTGCAGCTGCCAATGAGCCACACACAGACCCCAAACACAGTTCCCCGTTCTCCCCCTACGCTTTCCTTTGAACTTTCCTAGAGAATGTTCACGCTCACTTCTTTATTACTAGATAGCAGAGCAGTGTTCGAGATCCATAGTTCAGATTTTTTTTTCTTGACCTTTTTCTGAATCACCACATTGTTTTCTTTAAAACGAATTAGTGCTGTTAAAACAAACCTTGGAAACCAAGACTAGACATCATTGTGATGCTCCAGAAAGTGAGGCCATATAGTTCCACAGCAGAAAGAACAGTGCAGAGGAAACCATTTGAGATCTGCTGTGAAAAGCCGTGGGTTTAAGATGTTTTCCTTCCTGGTTTACACAGCCTGAGAGAAAACAGCTGCTTACCTTAAGTCTTAAATGAAATGAAAATAATAATAGTTTCTGCTTCACATAAATAAGGGGAGCAAATGAGATAAAGAGGTACTGAAGATGCTTTTAATTTCTGTCCTGCTTGGAGAACCTATCTACTGCCACCCCCAGCTTGTATGGGGCAGCCCTGCAGACCATATGACCCTTTTACCCGGTCACAGCTATTAAATCCCAGGTGGACAGCTGAGCCATGATTGACCCTCAGATTCCTTTTCATGGATTTTGAAATTTGAGAGACTGAGATGTTTAGACTTGGAGAACCAAGCTAAAAGTTAGTAGAAACACGGGGTCTCTGTTAGTCAGTTTTTTGTCACTGTGAACAAAATGCCTGACATGAGCAACCTAAAAGCTGAAAGGTTTATTTGGACTCATGGTTTCAGGGATTTCAGTCCATGGTCAATTGGCTCCATTACTTTGGGTTTGGGCCTGAGGTGAGGTAGAAAATCATGGCAGAAGAGCATGGCAAAGCAGAGTTGCCCAATTCATGACAGCCAGGAGGTGGGGGAGGACAACATATAGTCTGCAAGGGCATGCTCCTATGACCTACTTTCTCCAATCATGCCCCACCTGCCTATAGTTTCCACCACCTCCTAATAGTCCATTCAGTTGTCGATGGATTAATCCACTGGAGAAGTCAGAGACCCCATTATTCAATCACTTCCCCCAAACCCTATCTTTGAATACTGCTGCATTGAAGAACAAGCCTTCAACACATGAGTGTTTTGGGGACACTTCATATTCCGGCCATTACTGAGTACAGGAGAATATTTGGGGGTAGCCATGATGGGTGCACACAGTGAGTGAGCAGATAAACTAGTCTGAAGGAAGAAGAATGAAGCAACTTTGTAGAGAGAATTAGTCAAGATGCCATGTGGTCCCCAGACGAGAAAGAGATGGTGGAATTAGCCTGTGGTGACTGTCTAGTTCCCATGAAGCTTGTCTGTACTTCCTATATTTAGTGCGTAATTCTTCTGCATCATTATAAAATAAAGCTGATATCCTTTACTTACTTTGTGTAGCTTTTTATTTCTTGCAAAACGAGAATGGAAGAGAGAAATAACAGTAAAACTGTAAGATGGAAAGTACCGTATAAATACAAAATTAATTTTGTCTTTGATTTTTTTACTTCAAATTTAACCACCAATGGGGAAAGGAGAAATGGGTAAACAGGATGGCCTTCCAGGCAAGAACAGTTCCATGTGATTCCTTCCAAATCCTGAATAGTGACCAAAACTCTCATAAATAAGGTATCAAAAATCAGTCATTTGGGCATTCTGAATAGAAAATGTTCAGACTTAATAAGGGCTGATATGCATCAGAATTATTTTGGTTATGTAGAGAATCCAAATTCAATTCTAGCTAAAAAGTAAAATGAAAATGCATTAGTCCTCCTAAGTCCATGAGTGCATATCTGACTCAGAAATCTTTCTTTCTCATATCTCAGTTCTTTCCTTTATGTTGGCTTCATTCTCTGGCAGGCAGTCCACCATGATGGCAAGATGGCCTCCTGCAGCTTTGGGCTTACTCTTACCAGCTTAATCATTCCCACAGAGAGGATCTCTTTGCTTACAGTCTCAAGGGTGGTTCTGATTGGCCTAACTGAGGTCATATACTTACCCTAAGCCAATCACTGTTGCCAAGGGAAAGCAATCCTTTCTTTGACAAGACCAGGGTGTTTGATGGAGTGTGGGAATGGTATCAGCCTCACCTGATTCATAGAAGTGGAGAGCCCAAGCATGGTAGTTCACCAGAAGAAAAATCAGGGCTCTGCTACCACGAGAGGGGGAAGGCATGCCAGGAGGACTTTTAAGAGGTTCTCCAACCCTTCCCATCATCATCACTTGAGACTTAAGAATGAGAAGTGACCTTCCTTTAGAAATGAAGCCCTTTTAAAAATTTTTTTAAAGTGGGCTGAAGGGCCAAAAGACTTATGGCCTTTGCTCAGGAAGCAAATTTCATCCCTCCCTACCATAGAGGGAGAGGGCAGTACCTGCTGATGAGTCAGTCACTGTCCTGAGGCCCCACTTCCCCACCCATAGTCTGGTTGCCAGCTCACTGAGTCACCCAGGGCCCCACCCAGCATGTTTTGCTTTCCTCACAGTTTCCTTGACTCTCCTGGGACAGATGGATGGTTCTTGCAGCTGAGGAAAAGAAGTGGTGTTTTTCAGAAACAAGAGCTCCTCTCCCATAAGCAAAGCCAGCAGAGGCGCTAGATAAGGTGGGCGGGGTAGGAATTACTCACTTGGCAGTTTCTGGTGCACTTAAAATCAGAATTTTTTTTTTTAAATTATAAAAAGTGGTTTTAAATGTAACTTCTACTTTTTGGAACCAGAAAGCTCAGGTGTCTCTTCCAGCTTGCAGCCTTCTCTTTCCTCCCTTCCATCCCTTTTCTCCTGCAAGTTCATGACATAATGCCAACACCATGCTTACCTGGCTTTTCCTATGACATGATGGCTCACTGTGTGGCTGTCTGGCTAGTCTGCAATGGTGCAAAAAGGTCAGGGCCAACCCCATGCTTCTTTTGTTCCCTAGCACCTTACACAAAGTCTGGCATGTGGGAAGTCCCCAGGGATGTTCGTGAAGTGAGTGATGAAAATGAGCCAAGTGCTGCATATGCTCAGTGATATTGGGGGGTCATTTGCACTGGGGGTTTCTCCTGTGTATTTGTGGTTGTTTTGCTTTTTTCTTGTCTTACCTCTAGGAGGTGTGACTAACAGCCTTTTTCTTTTCCACATAATCTTGAGTAGCTTCTCTGCTGTAGATAATTCCAGATACTGCTCCTGACAGCCAAGAGTGTCCACACTTAACAGGAAATGTTTCTCAGCAACGGCATAGGATGATGGGCCTGAGATCTCAAAATTCACATCAGTGGAAATACTACAGCAGCCTAATGATTGATATGATGTGCTCAATGTTTGGATACAAAATGAAACATTAAATGGTTTCTGATTAATCTGCAATTAATTTAGATGCTTATGCAGTTGTGCTGTACAGAATTAGATGTAGCAGTATAAATATAAATGATGAATAATAAGCTATAGCTGACTACCAGGGTTCTGGAATCCTCTAACAGGCAACGAGCCATTGGATTTTTCTGTAATCTCTATTGGAAGTCATTTAGAGGTTTTTGAAATGTGCTCGAAGAAAAGAATAATGAACTCTTATTCCAAATAATAATGACATAATCATAATCCTATTATTCCAAATAGTAACAATAAAAAATAATCACAGTGAAAGAGTGAGAAGAACTCAAATTTGTTTTAGTATATCTTCTTGCCTTTCTCCCTGGTAAGTAAGAGGACAGTGGCTCTCTTTATGTACTCCTCACTAACTGCATGTTAATTGATCATCTATTATGTGCTAGGCAACATGTTTTCTAGGTGAAGAAGGTGGTAAATGGATATACCAGTAATTACCCGAAGCATAATGGACTGAAACTCAAAATATGAGAATTCTCAAAGTCTTATTTATTCATTCAAAGTAATGTCTTCCCAGAAACCAAATTTAATGATTCCTATATTCAGAGTATCCTCCTGTATTCTTACAGTATCAAACCACTTCACAAAGAGGCCGCACATAAATATCTCATTTAACGTTCACAAAAACCCTGGTGGTAGGCAAGACTACTATGAATCCATTTTTGCAATTGGGAAAGTAAAACACAGAGAAGTTAAGTGAATTATCCAGGGCGACTCCAATGACAAGTTATTGCACCAGGACTACCATCAAGCCTCCTGGCCCTGTGTGTAGTTCTCTTCCCAGTTAATTTGCCTTTTAAATTGTAGGTCAGAGGGTTGTAATGTTAAAATGGCTCCAGAATCCAACTCTGGTGAGGACAAGTCATTGAGAGTCTTTCTAAAATAGGATCTCACTTCATATTTGTGTGGGTCCATAAAGAAACCGAAGGATTGAGACTGTGATCTTTGGCACCCATCCCTTTATCCGATCGCATGTGCTTACGAACTGACAAAGACTGTCTCCCTTGCAGAATCCAGCCAAGAAAAGATGGACTTGTGTACTCAACACTGCTGGTAAATTGGAAGTCTCCGAAGCTGCGTTTCTACAAGCTTTAAACAACCACTCATCAAAAATGCACTAGGTTCTAAATCCTCAGATGCTTCTTAAAAGCTCAATTGGCTCTTTAGAATCAGACACAAAAATCAATGATACATGCCCTTGAAGAAATGAAAGCCAAAACACTTTCAGCTTTGCCAAGGGAAGATTTTACTGCTGTGCTCCTTAGAGTGAGGTTGATATTCAGCACTCTAAAGTGAGCTGTTAAGCTCTGGCACAAATACATGTAGCTTAGTGGCTGGTGGCAGGAGATTCCACCCATGTCTGTCCTTCTGCCCTCCCTTATTCTGTATTATGACTAAATGGCCTCTGATCAGCTTACAGGTTCTGATGAAATATCAGTTACCAGGGCTATTGATCCGTTAGTGCCTTTTGGTGAGGGTGGGGAGGGGATGTCCATATCTGAGTTGGTGGTCTCAAACTCCAAAGAGTCATGCAGAAAGGAAAAAATTCTCAACAGTAAGTGAAGTAATGTAGAGGAAAGGGAACCCTTTTCCCTGCTGAACCTGATGCACCTTCATTTTCTAATCTGTATAATGGGGAAATAAGAATAATTGCCTTCACTCTCAACATCATAGGGTTGTCAGAATCAAAAGAGAAAAGGTCTTTGAAAGTGCTTTGATAAACTGCCAGCAGCGTTGGTGGTGGTTTTATTTTTTATTTTTGCTTTGCTTTTGAAGATTTGTAGTTCCATGACTCAGTGTGTTACTGGAAATTTATCACTAAAGATGAAATTCGAAAATATCATGGGAGAAACAAATCAGAGTGAAAATTTTAAAAGAGATAGGTTAAGAATGTTATGTATTTCACTTATAAATACTAGCGGGACCCAGCGACTCAGGAGGCTGAGGCAGGAGAACCAAGAGTTCAAAGCCAGACTCAGAAACTTCACAAGGCACTAAGCGACTCAGCAAAACCCTGCCTCTAAATAAAATATAAAAAATGGCTGGGAATGTGGCTCAGTGGTTAAGCACTCCTGGGTTCAATCCTCAGTACCAAAAAAAAAGTACTGGTGGATTGAATACCTCCATGCCAGTTGTTGTAAGTGAATTTTTATGTTTCAGTTGTTTAAAAAAAATCTGCCAGAGTTTTCAGTTTTATTCGAGTACCTTTATTAGAACTCACAGAAATTATTAGAATTCTATTTGTTTATGATATGTGATTATTTTATAATATTCTATAGTATGGAGCTATTAAAGTGCTATATAGAATATGATCTTAAATAATTGGCAAAGCAGGGAACCAAGGTACTTTGAATGACCTGAAGTTAAAAAGCAGTACCTATTTTTCATGTTACCCTATGTTATCACAAATGGCACCTGGTAGCAACATGTGATGATATTTCAGCTCAGCTCTTAAGGACTTTTCTCTGAATGTTCTAAACATAAACTTATTTCAGAACAGTTTTAAATTTACAGAAAAATTGCAAATACCTTTGTCACAATTAATAAGCTAATGTTGACACATTATTATTAACCGAAGCCTATTCTCTAGGTAATTCTCTGTTCAGATCCCCTTAGTTTTCACCACCTATCCTTTTCCACTCTAGGGTCCCACCCAGGATGCCACATTACAGTAAGTTGATACATCTCTTCAAGTTCCTCTCAGCTGTGATAGTTTCTGAGCATTGCCTTATTTTTGAAGACATTGACAATTTAGAGAAGTATTGGTCAGATATTTTGTAGAATTTCTGTCTCTCAGTTAAAATTTGACTAATATTCTTCTCATGATTGTACTGGGATTATGAGTTTTGGAGGGAAGACAGGCAGTTAAATTACTGAAGTCTGAGGCCTCTCCAATGAAGTTGTAATTCTCTGGCATAAAGAAAAGCCTTGGGGCCTTGGGTTTTTTTTTTTTTTTTTTTTTTTGTGGAACCAGGGATTGAACTCAGGGACACTCGGCCACTGAGCCACATCCCCAGCCCTATTTTGTATTTTATTTAGAGACAGGGTCTCACTGAGTTGCTTAGGGCCTCGCTAATTTGCTGAGGCTGGCTTTGAACTCACGATCCTCCTGACTCAGCCTCCTGAGTCGCTTGGAGTACAGGCATGCGCCACCACGCCCGAAGCCTTGGGTTTGAAGCAGCATGGTCCACAGTGGACATCTCAATTGGGAAAGTGTTGTAAGCAAAGAGAATCTTCTAGCAAATCCTCTTCTCCCAGTAGGCTTAACTAATCCCAGCATGCCACAGGGTGCCACAAGTCGGCTCACTATCTCAAGTCCTTTCTTGCTGAAGACATTGAACATGATCTCATGTTGGCTTTCTGTGGAAAAACTACATCTTGTCTTCCAATGGAATTTACTGGAAATACTGTATAGAAATCCCCTTAGAGAAACATGACCAAACTACAGTGGACATCTGAAACCCCCACATTCTCCTGAACATAAGCATATGAATAAGAATCAGGAGAAAAGGAATCAAATTACTCTCTCTCTTTCTCTCCAACACCAATCACCTGTTGTTCTATGCACATACTCTCAGTGACTCAGGAGTCTGAGGCAAGTGGTCTACAAGTTTGAGGCCCGTGTGGGCAACTTAGGGAGATCCTGTCTCAGAATAAAAAATAAAAAGTAATGGAGATGTAACTCAGTGGTAAAGCACAACTGGGTTCAATCCCCGGGGGGGGGGGGGGGGGG
>JAJEJO010005657.1:253126-277180 GCA_020662805.1 Glaucomys volans | reverse complement strand
AGGCCAATACTATAGCTCAAGAGAACCAAATGTGAATTTGAGTCTAAGAAACTGGAGGAAGCCTGACATACTTCTCTGAAGAATTAACTACCTTATTCTATTTTTACAAAGGTTCTGCTTTTAAAAGTGAAAGGAAAAATGAATTTCGAAATATAATAAAATCATAAACATTATGCAACACAAAGGCATATGTTCTATGAGGCACTTGGTTTTAATGTTTTATAAAAGTGACTTGATTTATGTATATTTAGTTACTCAATCCCTTCATAATACCATTGTAATCATCGTGATTTTGTTCTATGTGGATACAATAATTGCTCATATTTATTAAGAAGCTTTCTATGTTTTACACACTTTATCTCAGTTAATCCTGTCTGCTGTAAATACTCACTGTCCTTGTCTATAAATGAGGAAATGGAAGTTTAGGGAAGTTAGATAACTTGCTGAAGGACACACATGAAGTCAGCATTTGAACTCAAGGCTAGGACCACCTTGCTCCAGAGGTTAAACTATCCTTATGTTAAGAAGTTTATTTTAAAATGTCTTCTGTGAGAGCAAAACCATGTCTTTTATTTTTGGTACCAGTGATTAAAAACTGGAGCACTTAACCGTTGAGCCACATCCCCAGCCCATTTTATTTTTTATTTAGAGACAGGGTCTTGCTAAGTTGCTTAGGGCCTTACTAAGTTGCTGAGGCTGGCTTTCAACTCGCCATCCTCCTGCCTCAGCCTCCTGAGCCAGGATAATTATAGGCATGCACTACCATGCCTGGCAAGAACCATGTCTTTTCTTAATGTTGAGGGCTCAAAATTAATCTCTATCCACGTGGCACATATTTAGTAATATCTAAAAATAAGAAAGAGGAAGGTGTATTATTACTGCTGATTACCATTGTGAAGGTAAAAAATCAAACAGCCTCATTGGAGTTGACCCACAGACCAACAGCAAGAAAAGGGAAGACCAGTGACAGCAGCTTGCTTTTCTAAGATCTAAATAGAGCACAGTAACAGAAAATTTGAGGTATTGTGAAGCCAACAAGTCAGGAAACATCGAAAGATGTTTTTCTGACCTTTCCAAGAAAAGAGGCCACACCATGTCTTAGGAGCTCAGATGGGGAAGCACCCAAGTCCTTCAGGAGGCAGAGGGAGAGGAAGGAACTGCAGGTTTGAACCTTTATTGTGGTGTCCAAGGGCTGCATGAGCAAGGTAATATAAACTAGATTGACTAGTTTGAATAGTTTCAGTGGGCCCTGTGTCATATGGGCTTCCATCTTCACAAGAGGGCATATCCCACCACAGAGAAAGTTTAGTTCCCATTGAGTATTGTAAAGAAGAGTTTCAAGTCTTTCTTTTAAATCCATTTAATTGGCAAACTACATTTGTACTCTAATATTACACACACACACACACACACACACACACAGAGTTTGCCTCAGTGTGAGTTCAGCATCAGACCCCACTCACTCCCACCTCCACCACATCACATATTCTCAAGAATCTATGTTTAGCAGGTCCAAGTTGAAATGACCTTTTTGTTTTTTCTGCAAAGCTTCGAAACACCATAAGACAAAAGTAGTACTAGACCTGCTTATTTTGACTTTACAGCTTCCTTAACACCAGAAGCAGTATTTTCAAATGCAACAGTGCCATTGACTTCGGGAAATGTTTTCTTCAGAGTCATGACAGAATCAAACACCACATTCTCTCAGGTTCCAGCAGACACTTTATTCTCCTCATTAATGTCTCAAAACTGTTGGAAGCCAAAACCCGAAGAAATCCTTCAGCAATAAATGTGAAATGGTTCACAGAAAAAGACGACGAAAGTTGCAAGAGGATCTCTGCTGTGGTTAACTGAATTTCTGAGCATTTTTCTTTGGTGAAGTCCCCAAACTTGAATAATTTAGGCACAGCGTCGATAGAAATAAAAGAAGTAGTCTGTGAAGAATATCCCAGCAAAAAAAGGATCCGTTGAACAGTCAGCCAGATCCTGTCAGAACAGGAGAAAAGAAAGATGAATGTGAAAGTTAACTGTGAAGTATTTTACTTATTTATTTAGTGATCAATTTCTTACTGAAAAGAAAAAAAATAAAGCAAGCTTACTGGTGCAGCCACACGGAAGTGGTATGAGCTGTCAGCGAATGGGGCGACAGGGAGGCTCCAAATGTGCTGATATCCCTAAATAATGAATGAGAGAGATCCATTTCATAACCACACCTCACACTGGAGCACAGGCCAAGAAGGCATTTCCCTGGCGACTGCAGGAGAGGTATCTGCAATAACAGCTTTGGATGGATGTCACTAGAACAGTCTGCACCTCTAAAGGACACAAAGAGGCTGAGCCAAGCCCTTTGACCAGGTTCAGCCAGCTGAGGGAGGTTCAGTGTGTCCCTCCCTCAGCAGAGGAAAGAGGCCACAGTTCTAACTATACTTCACTGGACAAAGACGTAATGTCAAGGAGCCAGAAAATATTACCTGTGTCATGTCCTGGAAGCCTTCTTCTTGGCTTTGGATCCATTTGGTTTCCATTTTACTATGGAAACATATATTTCCCAGGGTGAATTTGCACTGGAAGACTATCAATGGCTCTGTTGTGCTTCAAGACACAAAGGAAAGAGGACAATTGGAGAAGCAGTTTCTAGCTCCTACCAGGCTACACCCTGATAAAAAGAGGGCCTGTTGGGAATGTAGCTCAGAAATCCCTTTGAAGTTCATGATAGGCATTTGATTTTACAAGGCTCAGTGATACCGATAGGCTAGCTTACATCTCATTATTACAGAAAGCAAGCCACTCTCAGTTAAATACTGAAACACTATACAATGGTTTATAAAACCTCATGTCATGACGTAGGTCACCTCACTTCAGAACTTACTATTTCCAGAGATTTTTAAATAATTTTTGGGCGTATCCCTTCTCCTCACACTGGCAGCTAAATTTGCACTTACCTGAAGCATCTAATATTTTAGATTCTGCCAACTCCTGTTCTAGGAAGATATTATTTGAAATAACAATGCAAATAAACATAAGTAGGGGTTTGGGTGGGTCCCATGAGAAATTACCAGGTTTCAAAGTTATCAGAGTTCTAAAAACTCTGGTTGGTTCCTCTCTGGAGAGTGACTCATTAATCATCACTAAGAGGGTGAGATCCATCTTTCTTTGGAAACAATACTTTTGCTCAAATGGGAATAATTCATAATCTCAGTTGAGTTTATACTAGTCCCCTCTCTTATCCATGGGAGACAAGTTCTAAGACCCCCAGTGAATGCCTAGAACTACAAATAGTACCAAACCCAACATATACTATGTTTTTTTTCTTAAACATACACACCTATGGTAAAACTTAGGTAATAAATTAGGCATAGTAAAAGATTAACAACAGTAACTAGCAATACAATAGAACATTTATAATAATGTACTGTTTGAAATTTATGAATTATTTATTTCTAGAATTTTCCATTTAATAGTTTTGGCACTGTGGTTGTTATGGTTTGGATATGAGGTGTCCCCCAAAATCTCATGTGTGAGACAATGCAAGAAGGCTTAGAGGTAAAAAGATTGGGTTATCAGAGCCTTAACCCAACTAGTGAATTAATCCCCTAACAGGAATGAACTGAGTGGTAACTGAAGGCAGGTAGAGTGTGGTTGGAGGAGGTGGGTCAAAAGTATGCCTTTAGGGCATATATTTGGTATCTGGCCAGTGAACTCTGTTTCATGATGGTCATGTCTTCTCTACGCTATACTCTTCCATCATGATATTCTGCCTCCCCTCAGGTCCCAAGGAATAGAGCTGGGTGTCTATAGACTGAGACCTTTGAAACCATGATCCCCAAATAAACTTTTCCTCTTAAAATTGTTCTTGTCAGGTCTTTTAGTCAGCAGCAAAAAAAGCTGACTAAAACAGTGGTTGACCATGGGTAACTGAAATTGTCGAATGAGAAAGTGTGGATAAGGCAGGACTACACTATGCCTTTTTTTTAAATCGACCATATTTTTTAAATGGTTCATAAGCCAGAAGGCCTAAGCTCACAGTGATCTTCTGCAACTTCAAAAGTTATAACATATAATCTTATTTCATTCCTTGAAAGCTAGAAATGAGTAAGGAAGTGCTATTCCAGGTTACTCAGGGAGTGCTAGTACATTTAGCTTGTAAGAATAGTACATTTAGCGCTCTCTCTCTCTCTCTCTCTCTCTCTCTCTCTGTGCCTTGAAAGATGGCGGATTCTGTCATGAAACATTAGCTGCTTGAAACAAGTCTTTCCAAGGTGAGCGATTGCGCTGAGCCTCTTCATATGGGCAAAGCAGATGAGAGAAGGCGTATAGTGAGGCATCCAGTGAGGCCTGAGTGAGATGGAGGGGCTGTGGAGAATGAAGGTGGTGGAATATCTGAGGTAGTAGCAAGGGGCAGAGTAGGGAGGACAGAGGGAAGGAAAGGAGCGGGAGGAGAGGAAGGGGAGATAAGAGGAAACATGGAGGAGGAAAAAGGAGAGACCAAAACCAAGGGACATGATTTCTTCATGGCACAATTTTTTAGTGAAGTGGGTTGAAAATTAAAGTACCACAGTTATTTAAAATATTAGATAAGAAGAGGTTAAACTAGAGCTCTGTGATTTTGAAGGGAAGGCACATAAATTAAAAACTACCATTTATTGAGTACCTACTATGAGTCAGGAAGGGGAAATGCTTTTCCACATCTCTTCTCCCAGGGGAGAGAGAAGAGGGGAGGGCTGCTTTAGAAGCCCAGCCCCTCCACTTACTAGCTGTGTTTCAGAACACATTTTTTTTTACTTCCCTACACCAAAAGTTCCCATCTGTAAAATATAAACTGAAAAAATGCTGTCCTGGGAGGGTCGTTGTGAGAATTTTATAACCCAGCGTTAATGTGTACAATATCTGGCAGGCAAGCCTGCGCTCAGCAAATGGCAATTGCTCACTTCACCAGCATTAACCATAATTTCTCCAGCAACTCCATGTGCCATGGTATAATGTAATACTCATTTCATGGAGGAAGAAATGGTAGCTAGGCAAGATAGGTGACTTTTCTAAGATCATAGGATTCGTGACAGAGACTCTGCCCCATCCCAAACTCTGGCTCCTCTTGTTTTCCCTTGCATCCTGGAGCAAAGCGGTGGTATCTGCATTAATCAGCATTGCTACCAGGATGTCACCAAAATACAGCACTCCCCCTCCCCCACCCTGCCCAATTCAGGGGCCAATTTTTCCCACCCCAATCCGAAAGGAGGCCGTCAGAAGTTTGCAGCTCATGAGCATGGAACCAAAGTCACTTTCACATCTTTCACATCACAGGTGTGAGTGTAGCCCTTCCTTCCCTGGAGGGACATGGATGTTCCCAGTCCTTATTCTGAAAACCCTTCCTTCACTTGCCACCTCTCCACCCATCATTAGTAAATGCTGATTGACGACTTTCTATCTCCTTACTGATCAAATTCTGAAGTAAATTCAGACTTGCTGTTCAATTGATAAGGAAAACCAAAACTGTATTTTATACCATGCACTTACTTGATTTCCAGGGAGAATTTGACATTGGTGGGTGTGTACTTATTAACAGGAATGTTGTAATTATAAAATCCAGGTCTAAATATGAAAAAATTAAAACCACAAATCAAAATATGCAAGAAAGGTGTCAAAAGACTTTTTTTCACTCACTATATCTATGTAAATTGTGAAATATTATATAATAAATAACAAATATAGGCATTTGAGTTTAACCTGGTATAGTGCTTTGGTTTTCAGAGACACACTGTCAAATTTCAGAATGATCTCATTCATATTTTAATATAAACTATACCACAAAGATTCTTTTTTAGAACATACAGAAAAAAAAATCAAATCCCAGACCAAATATACAAAATTAAACACAGAGGCAATGACTTCAGTCCCCATTACAGATACACAGATTTCAGAAGAGAAATGAGGCAAAGATCTCAAGTCTCAGGCTACTACTAGAAAGGAGGACAGGGAATAATAAATACAAATTCTCAACCTTAAATAATTTCCTTTAAAACAATGGATATGTTTTACAGCCTTATTTCTTTTTTAACCTGATAGAACTTAGACTTTAAGTCAATGGTCCTGAGCTATAAAGAATAACTTATATAGAATATAGGAAAAGGAAATATCTTTTCTTCTCTGAATCAACTGCAATTATCATAGCCCTAATTTCCATTTAGTAGTGAGAAAATTTTAAGACAGAATTGTTAATCCATAAATTTTTCCCTACCCCCAAATTTAAGAGATACTTAGGGGAGTAGAGAGTTCCACTGATTCATATTATAATGAAAAATCCCAGAAAAAATGGTATATTTATATCTAAAACAGTGTTCCTTATGACTGATCATCCTGTGAATTATATGGATAAATAAAATGAATTATAAGCAACTTAATTACATGAATTCTATGAAGAAACAACTTAAAATCAAGTAAGCAGGAAAAAGAGCCAGTCATCTTAGATTAAACTAAGTTGTTAAAAATGTGAAAGCAAAAATATACGGAATTGAAAGAACTGGCATTTAACAATGTATAGAAATACCAAAATGAAACATCACATTGTGCACTTTGAATACAGACAATTTTTACTTTACCTCAAAAAAACAAAAAAGAGTGTACTTGCATACCAAGTTGAGAACAGTGTACTCTCAGTGAATGGATTATTAAAAATATATAGAGAGAGAAAGATCTGTGTTGGGCTATGAGGAGCGTTTTGTTCTACTGGGGAGCTTAGATGAATGGAATTCATTTCCTATTATATGCTTCCCAATATCTACATGCTTCACAGCAGCCCAGCTCAGTTGATAATATTCTCATCTTATAGATGAGAAATGAATATGCAAGGAGAGTAAGCATTTTGCCCAAGTCCTAGAATTTGAACCTAAATCGTCTCTTTTCTTTATGTCATCCTACATTAATTAATACCTGTCTCTGATACTCATTACATGAGTGATCTTAGACAAACTTTTTCAAGTTCACTGAAAACTACATAATAGGGATAAATAATACCAACCTCTTCGGGCTTTTGTGAGAATTCAATGTGACATGAATAGATGCATCATTAACAAATCATAAAGCACCAGACAGGACCATCAACTTAGAGCCAATTTCTATCAGGTTGAAAAAGAAATAAGGCTGAAAATCCACAGGATTTGTGACACCAGTTCAAAATATAGGCCTTGCCTTTAAACCTAATAGACGCCCACTAAAACATTTACCAAATTAAGAAAAATCACTCCCCATTCTTAATGCCTACAATCTGCATTTGTGCTTACTGGAGTGGCTTACCTTCTATCCTAGCTGTATCATCACCCCATACAGGTGACATGGCATATGACACTGCAGGTGGAGGTTGCTGATAACTTTTGCAAAAATCTAGATTTTTTTTTCTCCTTACTGATAAAGCTAAAATAAGTCGTATTTTTTCAACAATTAAAATAATGACAGCCCTAGTCACTAAAATATACAAATGACAGCTCACTCATAACCTGGAGCCTTGAGTAGCCATGTCTGTCTTTCTTGTCTAAAAAATTAATGAACAACTCTGTGCCTGTGGCATGTGCCCTCAGAGAGTCAGCCACAGAGCTGCTTCCTAGGCATTTTGCTTTGGACTTATCCATTAAAGCAGGAGACTGGAATCATTGGGGCTGTGGTTTATTGACATTTGCTAATACCAACCACTTTATGATTCCCCTCTCTACCATGTAACCAATGTGTTTTCACTTAAGGAGTAATGTAAGCACACATTGATTTCAACATTTAGCTTTAGATTTCATTCCAGTCTCAAAACTGGAGCCCTGAGTAAATTCTGGAAATAACCAGGGCATCATGGGGAGGCTCACCTACCCACACAGAAGGCTTCTACTGCAATACCGTTGATCTATAATTTGCTGTATTTCCATAATCTGAATAGAAGTAATGGTTGTATCAATCCCTGAGTTGAAAAGAAAGAGAAAACAGTAAACTTTTGTGCAGGGAAAGAGTACCATGTTCCAGCATAGTCCCCAAATTGCATATATAACTAATTAGAACACATTAAACATTTTTTTAAAAAAGGAAATGAAATATGAGTTTCCCAGGTAAATAGATTCTACTTGGATTCAAATGGAAAAGAAGGAGGAGAAGGGGCCAAGGTTTGTTTGTTTTTTGGTATAGTAAATTTTAAGAAGATCAATAAAAATACAGGTTCCAGTAAACAGCCTCCATAAGGTCCAAAAGAATTTCTGGACCATGGAAATCCTACTAAGCAGAACTTTTATAATGGAGGTGAAACATGAAATACAATCCATTTCTGAAAACAGAAAATGAACTAAAAATACAGTCAGAATAAAATGAGCAAATGAGAACTTTAAATAAATTATTTAAACCCACAATGATCAACCACAATTTGTCTGGTGGTGGGTGGCAATTTTTAATGCCTCATTAATGGTCAAGTTGGCACCAATGATAAAAACCTAGCCCCATGGGTGTGTGAGGCGGATGGGTATATGGCGAGTGGGGTACAGCCTTTGTTCTTGTTTCCCACTCCAATAATGCTTTTAGAGCTCATGATTCCACCTGGTCCTACAGAGCCAAAAAGAGTGTCACTTAAATGTCAACTTACAGTCACTCTGCCACTCAGAGCCGATGAGCGCATCTCTTGCAGCGAACAAATTGCTTTTGTCTTCTACAGAGGAAAAACATCTGTCAGTCTTGAGGGTGTGTTCAGGATAAGAATAAACCCTGTAAGCCCTAGTTTGTCTTTGTAAGTTGAATGTTCCCCACCCTTTCTCTATTTTGAGTTGAAATGCCCATTCCTCCAATCATATGTTGAAGTTTTAACCCTGTTCCCCAAAATGTGACATTATTTGAAGATGAGGCCCTTAAAGAGGTGATCAAGTTTAAATGAGGCTGTTAGGGTGGGCTAATCCAATCTGACTGGTGTCCTCATAAGAGCAGATTCGGACAAACAGGGAGACACCTAGGACATTCATGCCCAGAGGACCCAACAAGAAGGCAACCATCTGCAGGCCAAGGAGCAAGGTCTCAGAAGACACCAGACCTGCAGACACTAAGATCTTGGACTTCAAGCTTCCAGAACTGTGAGAAAATAAATCAAGGCTAACTTATGCAACAGTAGCAAACTAAGACACCATCCCAAGTTGACCCTGGAGCTCACAGCTCCCTCCTTTCCAATGCCATACCGCATTTTACTGCATAATTGTCACAGATTTTATACCAAAATTTTTAGCAAAGCAAAAACAAAAAGAGGTACAACCACTATGTGAAGTTTTAAAATAAATTGTGCCAGTATTACTTGAAAAATGTTTATTACTAAACCATCTTTGGTGAAAGATTAGGATGCACAGAATACTCATGAAGGTATGTTAAAGCTGAATAGTCCAAATCAACACACATCATTTCTTCATGACAGTTTAGCAAATAATTTTATGGGATGGAAAAAAAAAGTTAACACATTAGTCATTATTGATGTGTTGCATTGTCATTGAAATATTACACTTGAGAAAATGTACTACAGTGTAGTGAAGTATGGACTTAACAAAACTTAATCTTCCATGTCGGAAGATTCTGCACTGCTGTCTTTGGTTTTGTTATCTGACAGCCGGTCCTCAGCTCCACTTGTGTAAGTTGAGTTAATCATCAGTACTGCAGCATGCTGCACAAAGCGTGCAAGTCAGCTTTTGGAAATATACTGATAATGCGAGTGTGCTGACAATTCTAGCTGGTGACTTGCAGCACGCGAGAAGACAAATGCACATCCATAGGCCACTGGTGAATATATTGCTGCTCTCTTTACCTTTTAAGTGGCATGGTGCACAGAATTATACCATGTGACCATTATATGAGGAAAGGTTATAAACCAATTTTTGGACTGGAAAAACAGGGTGCAAAGTTTATGCGGTGATGACAGTTATACAGTGAAATACGGTAGCGTTTTATTACTGAACCATCCATGTGACTCTCAATCAGTGATGTATTTGTCACTTTACTCAAGTGCATGTTTATCTCTGTATTTTCACTTAACCTTTTTTTGTTGTTGTTGTTCTTTTTTGACCACTTCACAATGGGGAACCTCCATTAATACTCTGAATCCTCTTAAACTCCTGGCACAATGTCTTGCTCATATAAGGTATGTTATGTAAACCACTTTTCTATGATTAATAACAAGTTAATGTTAGTTTTATTTCTCATTTCATTTCTGGATCAATAGTGTTGATAATCAAAATCATTATATATAGATTATCTGGGTTCTTTTCTATGCACCTCAGTGTTACTATATCAGGATTCTACTATCCTGCTGAATTTGCAGGGAAGGGGCTCATTGTAAACTCTGGCAACAGAGCTACAGATCCACCTCACTTCCACTGAGCTGGGTCTTCAGGTTCTTGAAGACAGAGACCCCTATAAATAGGATTTAGAATCTGATAGGATAAAGTATTTTTTAAAAAGGAATAAAACAGTGGGGTTCAGAAGAGGTAATCTTACACATTAAAATTATGAAAATGGTTTTTCAAAAGTAGAAAAAAAATTAAATCCCCTAAAAACACCTCCAACTTTTCACTTCTCTGGAGCAAGACTCTTCAACTCTGAAAGGCTGGTTATTGGAAAGCCATAAATCTCCCTGGAGTCATATAGGAATAGCTCTCAATTTACAAATGCCTTCCAGCAATATTCACCATGAGCTTACTATACATTCCCAGTGGTTTTCATTATAAAATTGGAGATATAATTCACAATCAGCAGCTGAGACCTCCCAATAAACTAAATTAGAAACTTATGGAGAGGAAAGATTTAAGATGGTGTCCAACCAAAGTATATTCCACCATGGTAGAAGGTGGATATTGCACTACTGTGTTGATGGCTGAGTTACAATATAGCATCTTGGATACCTTTCTTTTGCCTTATTAAACCAGATTCATTTCAAGAAGAAGTCAATGAGCGCCACCAATCAATTGCTGAGTCCTTTAACACAAAGGGCCATTGTCTTTCGGCCTTTTGGTCTTCTCAGATTTCTAGTCTCAAAAATAAAATGAGCTTGAATTCCAGATGCCTTTTGTTTTGTGATATTTGTAAAATTTTATCAACTCTTACAATCTAGGGAATTCCATAGATTTTCCCCCATAGGATCTTGGCTTTTTAATATCTAATTCCTCTGTTTACATAAGACTTTATTGATTCAATGGATTAAAATCAAATCCATTGCATTCAGTTGGTTCCGCAGAGTAGAAGCTCAATATTATAAAACACGTTCCACATCCTGACTAGTTTTACCAAAACCTTTAATTAAGTGTGTGTGATAGGGATAAGGCCAGGGCAGCCAGGCAAAGATAACTTTTCTGAAAGACACTTCACACAGACTTCCATCATCAGCTTAGAACCAAAAGAAAAATAATGCCTTGAGCTCAGCATGTCATAAAAATGCTGATTTCTCTTCATTTATTTTATTATAATCTTGTTCCTCAGGGAGAAGTTTCATAAATGTGCTTTGGGGTTTAGAAAACTGTTAGATATTACTCTGCATCCTACTGAGAGCTTTTCTGAAGTTCTTTTTTATTCCTTGAATTTCTTTTTCATTTTTATTTCTTAATTTTTAATTGGTCTTTAATGTCTCAGAAACATCTGGTTGGGAATAATATTTGCCTGACTTTCTCTTCTTTTGTGGTGAGAGGCCCCACAGTTATGTAGTGTCATGGGCAGAGAGGAAGAAAGTACCAGCAGAAAAGCAAATATCCTTTCCTCAGACCCTCAAAATACCCTGCACTGGGGCCATATCAATGGGCATGGGCAAACTTGGAGGGGAAGAGGACACTTAAGGAGCTTTCTAGAACCATAGAGTAGGTACTTTCTACATCTTCTAGAGTTGATCTCAGTTGTGTGTTCACCTTGTATCCAAATAAATGGAGGCAGGTTGGTGGCTGGGGAGCAACCCAGGACATGGAAACAAGGCAACCAGATTCCAATTCTAACTTTGCTAGTTACTCAACTGGGGGATCCTTTTGTCTGTTTGCATGTTTCTGGTTGGACTTTAAATTTTTTTCATTGACACATGATAATTGCCCATATGTATGGAATACAGTGCAATATCTTGATATACATATACATTATGTCATGATCTGATAAGGGTAATTGATTATCCACTACCTCAAATATTTATCAATTCTTTGCATTGGGAATAATCAAAATCCTCTCTATTCTGAAATGTACGACTAAACATGGTCAACTGGGAAATCCGAAGCCAGATCTTTTGCCTCCATTTCATCAACTGTAAAATGGGTAAGTTAATATAAATCAGAAGTTCTTCTGACCTAAGGTCTTTGAAACCCTAAGGAATTATAAAAAAGGTCTATGGTATTGTCTATGGACTTGAAAAGGAACATCTCTCCCATAGATTTGTACTATTTTTTCAAGTAGTTGGATTAATAAAAATAATTCAGTCAAAAGCTTAACTGGATGTATAGTTACATGTCAGGAGCGGTAAATAAATTATGGGTCTTTGAACTGCTTAAAGACAGAGGCGACACCTCCCTTGGGAATTGCTTGGTGCAGAGGCACTGATCAAAAACCACCCAGTTGTATGGTGACGCCCTGTTCAAAGGGTAACCTTGGGTTCAAACATCTGCTATCCGGAGGTAGAGAATTATGGGCAGAAGTTGGTAAGTCCTAACTAGGCTGCTTTTACCCTCAGCTTTGGTTTTGTTTATCTTGAAGAAGCTTTCTCACAATAAATCCTTCTGAGGTTTAAGCCTATATAACAAATGTGCCATTCTTGCCTGGGGTCAGGCTCCCTCCACCAGAAGCAGGCTGACCCATCAAACTCTGGTCTTTTCTCTACTTTTGTGTCAGTCTTTTTCCTAATCCCCTCATCAACCAGTTCATACAGCCCTGAATAAACTGTGTAGGACACAACCGTCACACAATGTGAGTTTCATTTTTCCATTATGTTTTTCTCAATCAAATCATTTAAAAACATGTTAATAATGGATTCACAAGGTCATAAAGACAGAATATCACTGGTGTATCTGCTCTCGGACATTCTGTGACTCTAAGGTCTTAAAAGTTTCCAGGTTCCCTGAAGATGAAAGCAAATCAAATATTTCAATCCTTCTCTTTTTCTCCAGTTGAACAAAAGAAGAGAGAACAATTTTCCCAGTGTGTCAGAGAGCTGTTAAGTTGAGTTTAAATTTCATTTTTAGCCAGAGAAGCTGCTAGTTCTGTCTAGGTGGACACAGCCAGGCATTTGGAGCAGATCTTTCTTTAGGAGTTTCCAAAGATATGGAAACAAGATCAGGCACTCATTGTCCTGGAAAAGACAGCAGCAAACCTTCATCTGGTTGATAAGGACTGTTCTCAATATTCTCTTGATGCCTTTGCTACCTGGAGTGAATCAACTCAGGGTCAAGAAACCCTTGAAAATGAAGATTGGACCAGTCCACATCCCCTCCTTGTTCAGAATCCATTGCTATCCATACATCTTTCATAGGTGGGATGGTCCCTTCGAAGGACTGCTCTCAAAAAAGGACATCAAGTGTCCCTGGTGAGGACACCCAAGGTGAGAAAAACGCTTGCCAGTCACAAGTTTCCACATACTTTCACAAGGGACGAAGGCTGTAGGAATGTTTGTGATAGTACTAGTTTTTTAAATATTTAAAAATAGAGATTAGGACGACTGAAACTAATTTTTCTTCAAAATGAAACCTTATCTTCACTCTGTAATGATGTATCTGTTCAAACCAAGTTCAATCAAGCAATGTTTTCGTGAGAAAAACAGTACAAGCATTGCCTCTTGTAGGTGTTGAGGGTGATGGGGAGGGCTCTCTGCCTCAGCTTTCTCCCGGGAAAAAAATGGGGACAATTACAGTACTTATCTTGCAGGCTTGAGGGGATTAATTGATTTATTGATGTAAGTTGCTATGACAACTCGTTATACCATAATCATGATGATTTGTAAGACTAAAATATGAAATATTGAAAGGAAAGGAAATTACATTACTGCCTCAAAACTTTATCCACTGACCATAGACTATGTGTCAGCTATTAGAACTGCCTACACATATTTTGGTTCATCTTCTCAGACACATGTTAGGTTTGCATTTCCCCGTCCACTTTTAGGTTAGATATGATTAATATGGCTGCTTTGGTCAATAAAGTGTGAGTAGAAGTGATGTGTGTTGTGCCTGGGTGGAAGCTGTACGTGCTAGTGTTCTCTTACTCGTTCTCTTACTACTACAGAGACTGTGGGAATGTGTACGGAGATGGAATCTCCATCCTCTGGATCTTGAATGAATGATGACCTAGAGCCCTATTTTGATCCACATTTGAAATACACAGTGAGTCAAAAATAAACATTTTCCACATGGAACCACTGCTATCTGCGAGTTGCTGCTTTGACAGCATCCTTAAATAAGCCATATTAATATGTATATTTAGAAGCATTATCATTAATATTATTTTACACACTTATTAATATGTGTATGGGAGATTTCAAAAAAGAAAAAGAATTATTATAAATTTAAAAGAATTGCATTTGCTCTTACAGAGCTAATAATACCAGTAGTCCTTGATCAAGTTTCTCTAACTTTTTTAACCTGAAAAATAATTGTGTGTGTGTAAAAGGAAAAGGAAGAAGATTTTCTGGAAGTGGAATGCCAACCTTGTTTTTCACTGCCTGTAGCTCTAAATTAGAATTTTCAAAGTCTCTTATATTTTGCTCTAGTCTGCTTGGGCAGAGAGCCCAAATACCACACCAATTTTTAAGTCTTAAATGAGCCAAAAAACCAACCCCCATGTACATAATTATTTCACTTGTGCAACTATACCATCTTTGCCGGCAACAGGCAAATGAGACCCTTTTTCATTTGGTGAAAATTATAAGGACTTGAATGTGCCAAAATTTTACCCCTGAACAAGGAACTCAGTATTAGTGATGATTGCCAATTTGGGTATTTGCATTTTTAAAGGTTTTGCCACCCCAAATGGGAGAGCGGAACCATTATTTAGATCCAAGTAGATATTGATCAGGGAGAAAACCTGGAGTTCAAAGCCCTCGCTGTTTCTCTTTCAACATCATTTACCTGCCCCTCGCCTCTGCTGGATTTTCTTCTCCTCTTGGGATTTTCTCTGCACAGGACTCAGAAAGATGCTTCTCATTCCCCAGATGGGGCAGCAGTAAGTCTCCTGGCATGGCAGGATGTCACAGAAAGTAATTTCAGGTACTTGTGAGGAGGTCTGTGTGGTTGCCAGCGATGTATGAAGCACTGCTGGGCGTGTGGCAGAGGGGAGGGAAGCAGTGAGGTTAACCCGGAAAGGCAGGTTTCTTCTATTGACATTTCACATGTGAGACAGGCTGAGTTTAAGGGTGAGGAACGCAAAGACCTTACCTGAGGGGAACACTGTGGGTGGCAGAGTTGCCTCCTGAGGATTTGTGAGATTGCTGGAGGAGAACGCAAAGATTAATGAGAGAGACCTTCGAGAATCCTTCTCCCAAAGGAATAGGAGATCTGAACTCTCACCTTGGAGGGAGATCTGGGTCACGCCGGTCTTGATCTTTCAGGCTAAGTATGTAAAGGGAGGCTATCATCAAGGCACTGTTACGAGTGAAAAAAAAAAAAAAAAAAAAAAGCATTAAAGCATTCTGTGAAAGATTTGTTTCCATATATATCTCACACATCCAGCTGGCCAAAGATGTACTCTCACAGGCCACACAGATGGGTATGAGGGGGAGGGGCAGCCAGAGCTGACAAAACACCATGGAAACCAGCACAGTTAGGCTTTTCTGCCCTGGTGAGAAAAAGCCTGGGGCTTCCTGCAGCTCAGAGGCTCCTGGGGTAGGCCACACTGATGGATTTTTCCATAGAGCAGCTCTGACAAGCTGTCTCAGAAGTGGCTGTCACTAGTGGAAGATTACAGGAGGAAGCATGTAAATAGCTGGAGGCAGCCCTCTGCTCCTTGCATGGAAGAGCCAGGGCAAAGTTCACTTTCCTCTGGTGAAGACCATCCACAATGCAGTACAGGGAGATGGGAGGAGACACAGGTGTAGCCAGCTGTGGAGGCCAAACCCTCTGGCCACCTCTGACATCTCCCAGGTGCCTGTCTTTCCACAGCACCATACACCAAATTGGACAGAGAAAGGAAAAGAAATGTCTTAAAGCACCCATTTCGACACTGACTTCATATAATGAAGGTGCTTTTCCCTCCAATTAGCAGATCTTACATATCTAAATGGAAACTTTCCTTGAAGGTTCTAGGCTTTTGGACACTATACCAACAATGCTCGTACATCCAAAGGCTTTGGGTTCTCTTTGGGCGCTGTCTTTAGCATTCTCAAGAGCTACACAAGAACGTCTACTAATGTCTTTTCAGTCTCATTGTGTACTTTTCTTGAAACAGGGTCACCTGAATTGGCTTGTTGCTAGCTTGGCTTCACACCTGGTTCTCCAAACTTGACCTCTTATTTTGTTCCCCAACACATTTACCATTATTAAGCATATATAAAGAAATGCACCACACATTTGAATTCTACTCATGAAGAACGAATTCCTAAAGTGTCAGCAGCCAATGATGACTGCCCATCAGGCTCAGCTCTGCTGGGGAGAAGTAGCACTGAGCCCCAAAGATGCATCAGAAGAATTTATAGTGTGGCCCTGGTAACAGCTGTGGTCCAATCTCCCTTACTTGTCCTCCTGTGTCTCCAACTCTTCATCTCCCATTAGTAATCCCTGAATCCCTTTTCTGATTTGTCTTTGGCAGCTGCCTCAGTGCACAGCACAGAAAACTGCTGGAGCCATAGAATGAAATTGACATCTGCTCCCTTCTTTGGGGCAAACCCTGGTTCAGACTCTTCTTGGGTGTACCACAGGCCAGAAGAGAGATAAGAAGCCCAGTACCTCCTCATGGTCTTAGAGGTCAAGGATATTAGAATTCATAAGATCCCATAAAGGTGTTTTAAAAGCAGTCTCTTCAACTATACTTAGGTTTCCTATCACCTTTCCATTGGGAACCCCAGGAGAAGACAAGCACTTGGAAGAGTGAGAAACCTGTAAAGGTGCCTAATGGGAATTCTGTGTAGTAGCATCAAATTCTTGGGCATCTTCCACAATGGGCAGTACCAAGTCATGCTAATCTGGGGGAACTCAGTTGTGGGGCTCACAATTAGCAAGTTTGAGGCTCAGGGTTCAATTCCCAACACCAGAGAGAGAGAGAGAGAGAGAGAGAGAGAGAGAGAGAATGCTGCAGGAAGCAAAGGGCACAGAGAGACCTGCTAGGAAGCTTCTTTAGATCAAGGAGCTGGAAACACCTTGGGGCCTTCACTTGCTTTCCTCTGTGAATGGTTATCTTCCCTAGACAGGCCGAGAAGCCAAACCTTTCCCACACTCACAAAGCATTTTTTTCTTTCACCATGTGAATAGTCAGACTAAAAACAAAAAGGAGTATTCAAAAGCCCAGAGAACAGGCAAGATGATCAGTCATCAAAGGCCAGGGGGCCACTGGGCAGTAGCAAGAGCTGGAGACAGGCCTGAGCAAGCACCCTGCAACCCCAAAGGGGATTCTTCCCACTGCCATGCAGAGGGACTGTGGTCAAAAGCCAACCAGCTTGCTTAGCAAACACTGTCATCCATACTGCATTTACTTGGAGATTCAGCCATACTTTCAGGAGATTTGACCATACTTTCATCATACTGGATGCCTTTTTATACATCTTGGTAACCCTTTGGTATGAAGTGTTCACTGAAGAATCCAGGAGAATCTTAATGAACATGGGTGACCAGGGAGAATGGATTATACCTGATTGCCTACACTCTTCTTCCCCACTTGAGAAAATTACTTGCAAAGCTAAGATAAACACACACAGACACACACAAGAGCGTGCTGCTAAAACGTAATAGGTGATTGAAAAAATATCTATCATCCTTCATTTCGTATTTAATTGCAGAAAGCCAATGCTTTTTTCTTCAAAATGTGAATTTGAAAGGGGCTCCCTCATCTCTAAGCTTTTGAAGGTCAGGGCCTTGTTTCAAGGGCTCTTTGTCTTCCAAGTAAATTAGGTCAGTCTCCAGTTCACATGTGAGAAAAGAAAGATGGGAAGGAAAAGAAGACTCGACATAATATAACAGTGAAGTTTTTCTTACCATAATGACATCACAGCAACTAGAATTATAACCAAGGTCTGGAAAACCCAGCTAGGGCACAACTGTTGTTTTCCTGAAAAATAAACCTACAAAAAGGTTCTTTAATGAACAGTGACACATCAGCCCATTAACTGTAAGGAGGAAGCTGAAGAAGCAGCTCCCAGCAGGGGTCTTTGGTGCCTCGCTTGGGATGGTTCCCAGTCTTGCCTCAATTTACCTCATCCCCCTCCCACTCCCCGAAAACAACCTTCACTGAAAGTCCAGTCCCAGGCCCTCCCTTCCCTTGACAATCCAGGCTGCTGAAGTCTCTCTTTCCTCACACCCTGCAGACAATTATCTACACCATTCATTAGGCACATATTCTTGCAGCATTTCGAGAAAGAAGACCAGACGCTGTGAGAACCCAAATGCCCATCTTTTAATAGAATACTTTAAAAAATCAAAATACCTTTAAAATGTGAAGAAATAAATTCCCCCATGGGAAGAATTTTAGGCACCATGAGAAATCATGGGAAAGATTCTGTGGCATAAAATCCAACTAAGCTCTCCTTACCATACATTGGTATCTAATTCTTCCACCTGTTTATAAGGACAACTTTGGACCTGTGTCTTTGGAATCTATCTATTCCATTCTTATTTATTGAGCACTACTGTGTATGACACCATAAAAGAAATTAAAATCAGAAAATTACAGTCTCTAGGAAGAGAATGAGACAAACCTTTAAGACTGATACATACTGGCATAAAAACTTGTGTACAGAGAATGGGCCTAAAACTACTGGATTGACAATGGTGGAGCAGGTGGGAAATCTGGCTGAAAAATTCTCTGCCCATTAAATAAATTGCCCATTAATAGGAGTTTCCTACCCTGTATCCCCAGAAGAAAGTAACTGTAATGCTCGCACTGCACTGGGAACTATGAACAGGAACCTCGTATTTCAGTTGGAAGCATATTGAAGGTAGAGGCAAATAAGAAACAGCTTCAATTTGATTTTTGGTTCTATTTCTTGGTCTTGTTATTTAATTAAAGAAAATGCTCCTCAATGTAAAAAGGGGGGTAAATTATACACTTCTAAACAAGTAAACAAGCCCTTTGGGCTATTATAACTGATTCATCCATAAATGCCACTGGAAGTCAATCTGAATATCAAAAAGCAATGGTTCATGCCATTCCTGTGTCTCAGTGGAACTGTTCTGGGGATGTCCTAACATTATGTGGTACAGAGAAGGAACTCAATGAAATTTGTTAAATTGACTGGAATTAAATAGTAGTATCCAACCTGCTCTTCACAGCTGCTGGATTATTTTAAATCACCATGATTTTGCTCAAAATCCTTTGACCAAGCAAAGGGAAATGACCCATGACCTGAAGTCAGACTTGGAGTTGATCCTAAACAAATCATATAAATGTCATTTATCCTCATTTTCCTTATCAATAACACAGGAATAATAAATAATGTATGCCTATATTTTGGAATCCTTGAGTGGGTCCAATTGACAATGTAATGTTCTCCAATTCAGATATGTGTAAGAATTACTATGGAGTCTATTAAAAACCTAAAGGCCCTGGAGAATTCTGTTTTAATAGGCCTTATCTGGAATGGGATTCTATAAAAAGTAAGATAATTGAAAGTATTTATTCATGGCCATTTCTTCCCTCTTTCCTTCTCCTCCACATACTTTGAATTCTAACTTGATTTCTCAGGTCCTTCCTACCTCACCCCACCACCATACATGGCAGGAATCACCTGCCTACCTCTTGGAGGTGCAGAAAAGAGGAAAGGAAGAGTAATTGGATGGGTGCTAGATCAAGTGCCCTCAAACTTTCTCCAGAATGTGTCTTGGCCAGCACTGGGAGCAGTGTGGAAGTGAAGGCCCATCCCAGCCAACTTCTTACCATCTGGTAGGGCCCATCAACTGCTCTCAGCAAGCACTCTGCTTATTAACATCCCCACCAACCCAAGAGTACCATTCCCCACCACACATGTATTTCAGTGACCCAATAACTCAAGGAGGCCCTGAGGGACAAAAGTCACCTAGTGGGTTGGTGATGGCCTAAAAGGGAAAGTCATCTTCACAGACACAGCTGAGATGTCCTACCAAGACATCACAGGGCGAGCAAACCAGTCCCCTTTATTTGTACTTTATCAAGTTCCCTGGATGATTCCGCTGCACACCCACATGAGACTCTAGAAGAGTGAGTCTGAACACATCGACTTCAGCAAGAGTCCAGGACTCTCGAAGTTCCACGCACTCTTCTGAGTGCTTTGCTGCCACCATGGCACATAATCCTCCCCATCATCCTTGAAAACACTGTGAGGCAGCTCCTGTTATCATCCTCATTTTAGACACAGGGAAAAGGAGGCACAGGAAGGCTAAATGCCTCACCCAAGACCACACACTAGTAAGTCACAGAGCCAGGACCTGAATTTGGAAAATCCAGCTCTACGATCTATGCTCTTAAACACAAATGCTATACTGTCTCCATTTTTCTGTCCCTAAAAATAAAAGGAAACTTTTTGCCACTGTCATTATTGCTCAAAAAGTCTTCAAGGCTTTTTGAATGAACTAATCCTTCCAGTGTTGCTGAAATTCTGAACCTAAGCTGTATTTTTCAGACTTATCTTTATAACCCTCCCTAACCAACTCCCACCTAGTCCTTCAGTGAAATCAGTTCCAGCTCCCAGAGGTTTGCTTCTGCCATTCCACCTGAAACCTCTCCTACAGATCCATTGCCATTGCCAAAGCATACTCTGACTATGAAGCCAGGCTCTCATAATACACTCAGGGCAGCATCCTGAGCCTCTGCAGCCTTTATCACATCCAGCTACAACTGTTCTTTGTATTTTCTCCCCATGTCCCCTGAGTACCTTGTAGTTCCCTAGAAGAAGAGATCACATCTGACTTATCTTTGCTCCCAACTGGCCTCTTAGAAAGACTGCAAGAATCAAAGAGTTTGTCCACAACCCAACCCTCACCCCGTCCAACACATTGAAAACACTCAACCATTTCATGCTTTTAATTTAAATTGTGAGATTTCAGGGAACATCCTCAGACTGAGCTTTCCATTCATGTATTCATTTGACAAATATTTCTTGAGCACCTAATATGTACTCATCCCTGGGTACACAGAGTGAGGAAGGCAGATCCAGGGCCCAATCTCATAGACATATCTAACATTCTGAGATAACAATAAAATAAAGAGAATCTTTGGGTGCAAGACAAGAGCAACAGAGATTGCAAGTGACAAAATTGCACCTATCAGGACTGCCATGGATGTAGGACCATTCCCTCCATTCCTTTGCAAACTGGTTAGTATAAAGGGGCACTTTCCCATGTAATGTTTTGAGTGTTTTGTGTTTATAGAGCAAAATGTATCTAGCACATACTTAGCACATTTAAGGTAGAATTATGTTTCTCAATTTGCCCAGAATGTTTACCCATGTATTTAATGTTTATTGGTACACCAAAAAGCTTGTCAGCAGTATAATAATTTAATAGTTTTTAGAAGAATTTTGAAATACTTTGAGTCCTTTTAGAATACTTCAACACAGTGTAGCAAGGGGAATAGAGAGTGAACTGAAGCAGTGGCCTGGACATTGGATCAGTCTTTAGCAGGGCATCCTTGCAGTCATGCATATATTCCCTTGGACCAGCGGTGGGTGAGGGAGAAAGCTAAATTTCACAACTTTCTCTGAATTGCACTGAATAGAGGAGCAACTTAGGAGGGGACCATTGCAGCTACTGGCTCACTGATGGGTCTCTGATGGAGAGGGTATCCTACAAGTCAATACATGATTAACCTTCACTTTTTATTGGAAATGTTATCTCACTTGATGTGAGTTGTCTTTATTCATTAATGAAACCATCGCATTTTAACTTCAAGCAAGTGAAGAGCTATCCTCCCATTCACACATTTAGTACTAAACTTTGAAGGGAAAAGAGGGATTTGAGGATTAACCAAAGTCCCTTGAGATCTTCATAAAGAACTAGGTGAGGTCAAGGCAAGCACATTGATCTCACAGCCCATGGCCATTTCCAAATGGTGGCTATTAAGTTTTACCTGATGGGAGCAGTATAAACAAAACTGGCCAAATAATATTTCTGAAATGGACAGGTTCTGCATTCTTTTCTCTAAACTTCTGCTCTTTAAAAAAAAACAGTTAATATCCATTAAAACATTACTATTTAAAGACCTAAAGTATATGAGATACAGATTAAGGAACTCCACCAACAAATAAATGGGAGAAAAATTCTTGATCAATTTCTCTAAAGACTTTTATTTCATATAGAAAATATCATCTCTGCTCATTATAAATTTTAAGAGTATTTACCTTGTTGGATTTTTTGGGAATGGCCCTCCTCGGAGAAGATGTACTAACAGCTCTGCTAAGTTTGCTTTAAAAAGAGAAAAAAAGAATTGATTACTATTCAAATGCCTCTCCAGGAGTTGTATGACAAGGGTCTAGGCTGTCACTAACACAGCAGCATGACTTTCATTTGTAATGCAGTGATAATTTGAAAAAAAAAAAAAAAGTCGAAGCAGTTGGGCTGGTGTGTATGTGCCTGGCACCTGTGAGAGAGAGAGAGAGAAAGAGATTGCAATAAAAAGCAAACCAAAACAACCTTTGTGAGCATAAATGAATGCATTAAGCAAAACATTTCTCTTTTCCTCTGAACTAGATCTCAGAAAATGTGCATTTACTTCCTTAAGTAATAAAAACAATAAAAGGTTTTTCCCCTGTGGATGGACCTTGGTGTTCTAAATTTGGAAATGATCACCTCACTTCATAAAGGAGAAGTCATCCTTTTGCTAAAATTGAGCACTTCCTATAACAACAGCTATTAAACAGATGGCTCATGTTTTGTTTGATTTTAAAGCACCAACAGAAAAAATAAGAAAAGTATCACATAAGGTAATTGTGTTTTAAAACACTCTAAGGGAAGAATAGGAACTTCATTATCAGAAAGCAATGATTGCTGCTTGATTGACAAGACCAATCTTTAGATTGATGTAGTTATTTAAAGAGCCCACTCTCTCCTTTCCCCAAAATTTAGGGGACATGCTGGACACACCTGATGGAACTTGCTTCACTGGCTGAGGTCTTCAAACTACTGAGCCGCTTTAGCCTGGCCAACTTCCTGTTCCATATTTCTAATTCTTCTATTCTTTCTTCAAGGTTGTTGGTTAGTTTGCAGAGCTGCTTCACAGCCCCCACATTTTCCATGAAGATTTGGTCCTAAAAAGGAAAATAATACCAAATACATCAAGGTACAGTTTCAGGCCACCAGGTAACTGTCCATAACCCATCCTAACAGTGAGAACATCCTGTTGGAAATGGTTATATACCCACAACTTTAAGTTCATTCAAGATAAATCTGGAGAGGTTCTAAACTGAAAACAGCCTGCTAAACTGCTGTCTGTGTAGTAAAACTGCTTCTGTTCAATTTGCAATAAAATGGAAATATGTGCTTGTAACCCAAGAAAGAATGGAATTGAAGGACGCTGTCAAGTTCAGGATCCGAAGATTTATTTTCAGTAGCTATTATGCTATATTTAAAAGTCATAAAAAGGGTCAGAACAGCCTTCCAAATGTTGATTTGTGTGTTCATCACTAAATCCCCATAAGAAGTGACTCAAACTCTCTCCCTGGTAAAATGTTTATCAATTGCTGAGATGAAGCAGGGAGGAAGGAAGAGCTGGGCTTTTCCCAAAGTCCTGCCAACTCGTGTAGAGGTGAGGCCCCAGGTAAAATAAAAGAAGCTCTTTGGACTTCAGTGTCTTCATCTATAAGTGAGAGGCTAAGTCTCAAGTTATAAATGTCTGCTTTAATCTCTCAAACACTATCATGGACAATTTACATTTTAACCTAACTCTCAAACAAGATTAAACACACACGCACACACACACACACACACACACACA